>CATIWR010042443.1:0-10977 GCA_949677035.1 Omphalea diandra
GGGAGTGGACGTAGGGATAGTTTTGCCCGAACCACTATAAAATCCTTGTGTCTACATTGTTCTTTCTTCTTCTCTTCATCTCTGTTTTAAAATTTTTATTCACCAATTCAACCCCCCTTCTTGGTGCCTAGGGACAACAGAAAGGAATTTCAAAATGAATCATTCAAAATTATTGTTTGGAGAATGAAGTATTTTCATAATTTTTCAACTCCTAGAACACCACAACAAAATGGTGTTGTAGAGAGGAAAAATAGAACTATGGTATAAATGGCTAGGATAATGCTCAGTAAGTATTCCTTACCAAATTACTTTTAGGCCAAAGCCATCAATACCTCATGTTATATTGCGAATAGAGTTTTTAAAAGACCCATTCTCAATAAAACTTCTTATGAGCTATGAAATGGTAGAAAACCCAAAATTTCATACCTAAGAGTATTTGGATGTAAGTGCTATACATTTTGAATACCAAGGATAATCTTGGGAAATTTGATTCCAAGACTAATGAAGGAATCTTCTTACGCTATTCCACCTCAAGCAAGGCATATAAAGTATTCAATAAAAGTTCTATGGTAGTTGAAGAGTATGAATTTCGTTTTTGATGAATCTAATAAACTTGATCTTAGGAAAGGTACTTTTGTTGATGATCTTGTAGGTGAACTAGAAAAGCTAGAATTAGGAGATACTATAAGAAGAGATGATAAAAAAGAAGGTGAATCATCAAGAATGGATGAGGAACCACAACTTCAACAAGAGGATGAACTAAGGCAAGAGCTACCCAAAGATTGGAGATTCTCCAAGTATCACCCCAAGAACTTGATCATTGGTGATACATCAAAGGGTGTAAGTACTAGATCTCAATTACATCAATTAAATAATAATCTCGCATTTGTTTCTCAATTAGAGCCAAAATCAATTGATGAGGCCATTGAAGATGAAAGTTGGGTACCTGCTATGCAAGAAGAACTCAACCAATTTGAGAGAAATAAAGTATGAGAACTTGTCCCTAGGCCTAAAAATAACCCAATTATAGGTAGTAAGTGGGTGTTTAGGAACAAGTTAGATGATCAAGGTGGCATCACTAGAAATAAGGCTAGATTGGTTGCTAAGGGATACAACCAAGAGGAAGGCATAGACTATGATGAAACCTTTGCCCCGGTAGCAAGATTAGAGGCCATTAGGATTCTCTTAGCATTTGCATGTCATATGAACTTTAGACTTTTCCAAATGGATATTAAGAGTGCATTTTTAAATGGCATTATTGAGGAGGAATTTTATGTTGAACAACCTCCTAGTTTTGAATCACATTATTTTCCAAACCATGTTTTCAAATTAAACAAAGCCTTGTATGGATTGAAACAAGCTCTAAGAGCTTAGTATAAAAGGCTAAGTTTATTTCTCTTGCAAAATCATTTTGAGAAAGGGAAGGTTGATACTACACTATTTGTTAAAAAACACAAGCAAGACACTTTAATTGTCCAAATCTATGTTGATGATGTTATCTTTGGTGCTACTAATGAATCTCTTTGTGAGGAATTTGCTAAGTGTATGACTAGGGAATTCAAAATGAGCATGATGGGAGAGCTCAAATTCTTTCTTGGTCTACAAATTAAGCAACTCAAAGGAGAGATCTTTATCAACTAAGCCAAATACACAAAGAAAATTATAAAAAAATTTGGCATGGAAGGATGCAAGGTACCACAAACTCCAATGAGTAGTGCCATCAAGCTAGACAAGGATGAATCAGGTACGGTAGTAGATGAAAAGAGATATCGAGGTATGATTGGATCTCTACTTTATCTTACTGCTTATAGGACAAATATAATGTTCAGTATTTGTATGTGTGCTAGGTTTCAATCTTCACCTAGAGAATCTCATTTGAATGCTGTAAAGGGAATTTTCAAATATTTGCATGACACTATTCACATAAGACTATGGTATCCTAGGAACACATCTTTTAGCCTAATTGGGTATTCGGATGCAGATTATGTGAGATGCTTATTAGATAGAACAAGCACTTCTGAGACTTGCCAATTCATAGGTGAATGCTTAGTTTCATGGTTTAGTAAAAAACAAGTATCGATTGCCTTGTTTTTTGCGGAAGCCGAGTATGTGGCAGCGGGTTGTTGTTGCACCCAAGTTCTTTAGATGAGACAACAATTAAAGGACTTTGGCAAAGCGATTGATCACATTCTTATCAAATGTGACAATACTAGTGCTATCAATCTTTCAAAGAATCCCATCCAACACTCTAGAAGTAAGCACATAGATATTAGGCATCACTTTCTCAGAGATCATATGCAAAAACATGATGTTATGTTAGAATTCATTGACACTAATCATCAACTTGCAGATATTTTCACTAAACCTCTAAATGAAGAAAGGATGAACTTCATTAATAGAGAATTGGGAATACTTGATGGAAGCTCCCTCAAGTGAAAATTCTTGTTTGATCTTGTGTGATATATGTGTGTGATATGTTTGATTGATGATTGTTATATAAGGCTATATTATTTATTTCTAGGGGATCACATGTTTTTAAAAAATTTTCATTCTTATCTTTGCTGACTCACAATTCGCGGTCACTATTCCTTCTTCACGATCGTAAATTACAAGTCAACTTCTATCGGCTATCAAATGTCAATTCACGATCGCGAAATTTCTCTCCACCATGAATTTCAATCCTTAATTTCAAAATTTTGACCATTGTAGCGCGTATTTCCGAGGAAATTTATCCGTTACTCATATTTTTTGAAATTTGCGATCACGACTTCCATTTTCACGGATGCAAATTTGCGTAACCGTCTCACATTTATGGGATTTGATGGCCAACCATTTCCAACACTTCATTTAATCAATTTCTAGCCGTTTGTTAACATTTTCACACCCCTTGAAGCCTATAAATACCCCCTTCAACAGTGATTTTCTCACATCTACTCTAAACCACTTCTACTTCTCAAATCACTATCAACTTTCTCCTAAACTTCTTCATCTATTTCCATGGCTTCAAAGAAATTCTCTAAGGCAGACAAGGGCAAAGTAGTGGCTCAACCCTCTGCTACTCCTGCCCTCAACCTCATGAAGGGCATAACCAAGGAAGAGAAAGATCGATACAAGGAAAACTCTTCCAAGGTGATCGTCCCCAACAAGATTCCCTCCACATTCATGCTCGAAACCTTGGGTCTTAAAGATGAAATTCACGCTTTTCTATCCAACCTTGGGTGGAACAAATTCATCTTCTGAGATGGACCCAGGTATGAGGAGGTGGTGCAAGAATTCATGTGCACCGTGCAACTCAGCTGTAAAGTTGAATCAAGGGCAGGCCAATATGGGTTAATATTCTAGGGCTTTGGTGATCCCTATTTCATAACCTTCGACCAATTATTGTCACTTTTCAATTTCCAAGTCGGAGAACACATACCCTTCATCATCTCTGCACTTGATGTGATCTACTCTGAATTTTGGTCGGAGATATCCATTGAGACCAAATTCCCTCTCCGAACACATAAAAACCTTACCTTTGTGGATCCTTCATCAGATCATCACCTTCTCCATCAATGCGAAGGGTGATGGGAATGAGAAGGTTTCCTAAAAAGACTTGGCATTCTTATTTTGCCTTGTCAAAAAACAAACCCATCCAGACCGGTCGCTACCTTATGGATCAACTAATCCGCATGAGCACCAAGCTAAAGAGCCAGTTTTTACTCGCTTCTCATGTCACCACCATCTACCGATTCGTTGGAGCTCTTAATGAGGACAATAAGCAATTCCTTACCAAGAAGCTCCTTCCATCATAAAACTTCCTCGGCCTAACATATTTGATCAACACTAAGGCCATCCATTCAGACACTTACATCTATACCCTTGGTGTGGTAAGGGCAAAGAAAGTGGAGTCCTCTCAAGTTTTGAAATGAAAGAGGCTCTAAATCGATGAAGGAACAACTCAAGTCCCTCCTCCTCCTCCTCAACCCAAAGTAAAGACAAAGTTGTCTCTTGCCACCTTAGATCACAGATTAGACAAAATGATGTGGATGATGAAGTGAAGGCTACTCTTCCTTTCCCATCTTCACAGCGATATAGTGGATCTCCAAGAGAAACTCAGAGTCCCTCATTGTCATCTTTTAGACTTCATGGACTTCGAAGATACAAAAA
The DNA here is from genome assembly GCA_949677035.1 of Omphalea diandra. Lineage (NCBI taxonomy): Eukaryota > Viridiplantae > Streptophyta > Magnoliopsida > Malpighiales > Euphorbiaceae > Omphalea > Omphalea diandra. The sequence continues at coordinate 4,150 of CATIWR010042443.1, forward strand.
GATGACAATGAAGACGACATTAAAGATGGAGCTGAATTTGAGGGAACAACACCTGCATAAGTTGAAGACACCTCTAGTGATGAGTCTTCTACTTTCTAGTTTAGGGATCTCTTTGTATTTTTTTTTTTTTATGTTTAAAAGTTTGTGATCCCACAATTATAAATAAATAAAAGTTATTTCTTTGCTATATTGTGATCTTATGTGATTGTTATTAATTGCTTTTTATATTTACTTTTCACTCCTTATTATTACTTATGCATGAATTTACTTTGTCCCTAATTCACCCTCTTTTTGATCTTGCCAAAGGGGGAGAGATTGTATATGAATCTAAGCTTAAGGGGGAGAAACATCTAAGTTTAAAAATTATAACATAAGTTAAGGGGGAGCATCATACTTAGTATTTCTTAAATTCACCTTGTTTGATTGAATGATATACTTAGCAAATTTTTGTCTAAAGTATTCAATGAGTCATTATTTACACTCCAACTTCACTTGTTATGAATTATTATTACTAAGGGTCAATCTAAGTTGTCAAAATAAAAAAGGGAAAGATTGTTAGACTAGGGTAGTTAACCCAAGTCTTGGACCTCTTTTAATCTTGACAAAGGAGATTGATCATGTCTAATATTTCAAATTAGTGTTATTTTACAGCCTTTAGTTTTTATCTAAAGTTGAAAGTTGGATGAAGCTCAAAATTTCTTCAAGTATGAAAAATGACTTCTAAATTGCAACCGCGATATGTGAAGAAGCATTGATAGAAAGCAGACAGATGAAATCGCAGAGCCATTCTCTGCCGCGATTCATCCAAATGAAAGAGTTTAAAATTAACAGACGAAATCGCGATATATATCACGCCCTGGTCACGACTGTAAATTTTAAAGTGACTCAAAGGGGAAGCAAATCCACAGTCACAAAATGACACATGTTCCAACAGACCGTTGGAAGTCAAAATTCACAAAGGCATCTTATTGTTAACAACTGCGAATCTTGAAGAAGAAGATAACGATTTTTGGCAGACGTATTCACATCCTTAATCGCGTCTTATATAAGAAAGCTCGCGATTGCGACTTTTGAAAGTAGTTAAAAGAGCAACAACTATATTTTCCTGGTGAACTAATCAGAAGCTGCCATGTGGAATAACCGTTAGACACAAACGAGATTTTCCTTTAGAAATTTAGATTTCACGATCGCTAATGAGTAGTAGCGACCGTGAATTGAGATTGTCAAGCATTTAATACAGAATATGTCAAGCATGTCTCAAAGATTTTGTGAGCTATGATCTGTAACGTCTCTTTGGTGAAGTTTGGGTATAAATACTCCATCAAACATCCATGCATAAAGTTACTAAGAAATTTATTACAAGTAATTAAAGCTCTCAATCTTTGCTACTCATTTTCTTCAATTTTCTTTATGAAACTGTAAGTGTTAGGTGTGACCATTAAACACCAAGTTGTAAAGTTATAGTGTTAGCCTGTAAAAACACTTCAAGAAAGGTTTAATTTGTCAACCTCCCTTGGTTTGTGAGTTCAAGAAAGGTTGTAGTGAGCAAATTTATTTATGAGTTTGGCTTTCCTTTCTTTGAATTGGTCGCAGCAGAGAAGTGGCCTGCGAATACGTCTGTCTAATTTGTTAACCTCTCTTGTTCTAGTTTGCAGTCGCAATATATCCAGTTGCAGTCACGAATTAAGAGGCACTAGCTTAGTTTTGAGATTTTTAATTCCATCTAACTTCCAATGTAAAGACTAACTAAAAATTGCAAAACAACACTTAATTTGAAACATTAGAATTGATCAATCCCCTTTGTCAAGATCAAAAGAGGTCTAAGACTTAGGGTTTACCAACCTAGTCCAACAATCTCTCCCTTTTTGATTTTGACAACATAGATTGATCTTAAGTAAAAAATAATGAAAAAAATGTGAAATTGGAGTATAACATGAATGAATATTTAAGATGAAAAATTCTAAGTGTGGCATTCAATCAATCAAGGGAAATTTCTATAAAGCTAAGTATGATGCTCCCCCTTAACATATGCTATAATTTTCAGGTTAATATTCCCTTTTAAACTAAAGTACTTACTATCTCTCCCCCTTTGGCAAGATCAAAAAGAGGGTGTTAGAAGGAAACAAAAAATAATGATATGCATACATAAGGAGTAAAAGAAGAATACTTTTGGAAAGGTAAAATGCATTAAACACATAAGACAATGTATTGCAAGGAATGAACTTTTTATTTATATAACTATGAGAGCACAATATTTGTTAAAACAAAAACATAAAGAAAATAAGAAAAAAAATACAAAAGATCCCTAATCTAGAGGAGTGGAGAATCATCATCATCTCCAGAAGATGCTTCCTCTTATGCTTGTGTTGCTCCCTCAGCTTCATCCCCATCCTCAACTTCACCTTCGTTGCCATGTCCATCTTATGTATCTTCAAATTCGATGAAGTCCAGAAGGTGGTAAGGAGGAACTCCTAGTTTCTCTTGGAGATCCACCATATCACTGTGAAGGTGTGAAAGGAAGAGGAACCTTCTCTTCATCATCGTCATCAGTTTGTCCAACTTTTGATCAATGGTGGCAAGAGACAACTTCATCTTGGTTTTTGGTTAAGGAGGAGGGACTTGTCTGGTGCCTTCTTCAATGTGAAGCCTCTTTCTCTTTGAAGCTTGTGAGGTTTCCATCTTCTTTGCTCCTATTGCACAAAGGGTATAAACATATGTGTCCAAATGAATAGCCTTGGCATTTATAAGGTAGGTGAGATCTAAAAAGTTTTGAGATGGAAGGAGCTTCTTGGTGAGGAATTTTTCTTTTTCCTTATCAAGTGCTCTAACAAATTTTTAAATGGCTGTGATATGGGAAAGGAGCAAAAAATTAGCTTTTTAGCTTTGTACTCATGTGAATCAATTGATCCATAAGGTATCGGCCGATTTGGATTGGTTTGTTTTTGACAAGGTAGAACAAAAATGCCAAGTTTTTTTAGGATACCTTTTCATTGCCATCACCTTTTGCATTGATTGAGAAGGTGATAATGTGATGAAGGATCTAAAGAGGTGGGGATTTGATGTGTTTGGCTAAGGAAGATCTTGGGTCGCATTTGGTTTCGATAGAGATTTTCAACCAAAACTCAAAATAGATAAGGTCAAGTGCAGAGATTATGAAAGGAATTTGTTCTTCGACTTGCAAGTTAAAAAGAGAAGATAATTGGTCGAAAGTAATGTAAAAAGGATCGCCAAAGGCCCGGAACACTGACCCATATTATCTTGCTCTTGAATTGGCTTTGCTACTCAATTGTACGGTGCATATAAATTCTCGCACAACCTCTTCGTAATCAGGTTCATCTCGAAAGATGGACTCGTTCCAGCACAAGTTAGAGAGAAAAGCTCTAATTACTGCGTTAATGCCCAAGGTTTCTAGCATGAAGGTTGATGGTATCTTCTTTGGGAGAATGACTTTGGAAGAGTTTGCCTTGAATCTATCTTTTTCTTTCTTGGTAACTCCTTTCATGAGATGGAGGGTAGGAGGTGCAGAAGGTTGAGTCACTGCCTTGCCCTTGTCTGCCTTAGAAAACTTCTTTGGAGCCATAGCAAAAGAGGAAGAGAGCTTGATGATTTAGAAAGATTTGAGAGAGTGTTGATGTTTAGAAGTGAAGTGATGAAAATAGTATTTAAGGGGTAATTTATAGACTTTGAAGGGGTGTGAAAATGGCTATAAACGGCTAGAAATGGATTGAATGAAGAGAGGAAATGGTTGGCAGTCAAATCACTTAATTCCCTAGATGGTTACTCTAATTCGCGTTCGCAAATCCATGAGTCGCGATGGTGAATTTTGAAAAATGTGAGTAACAGATAAATTTTTCTTAGGAATACATGCCTTAATGGTCAAATTTTTGAAAAACTGACCAAAATTCGAGATGGAGCAGAAGTTTTGTGATCACGAATTGATGTTTGACAACCGACTGAAATTGACTTGTAATTCGCGATCGTGAAGAAGGAATAACGACCGCAAAATTATGAGTCATTAATAAAAGATAGTTGAATTTTAAAAAACATCGTGATTCACTTAACTATATCGCCCACAAATATCATAAATCAACAAATATCAATACACATAACAATATTTCATATAACATAAAAAATTTTCACTTTAGGAAGCTTCCATCAAGCATTCCTAATTCTCTCTTAATGAGATTCATCCTTTCTTTATTTAGAGGTTTGGTGAAAATGTTTGCAAGTTGATGATTTGTGTCAATAAATTCCAACACAACATCACTTTTTGCACATGATCTCTAAGAAAATGATGTCTAATGTCTATGTGCTTAATTCTAGAATGTTGGATGGGATTCTCAGAGAGATTAATAGTACTTGTGTTATCACATTTAATGGGAATGTGATCAACTACTTTACCAAAATCCTTCAATTATTATTTCATCCAAAGAACTTGGGTGCAACAATAACCCGCTGCCACATACTCAGCTTCCGCAGTGGATAAGGCAACCAACACTTGCTTTTTACTAAACCAAGAAACTAGGCATTCACCTAAATTGGCAAGTTTTGGAAGTGCTTTTTCTATCTAATAAACTGCCTATGTAATCTGCATCCAAATATCCTACGAAACTAAAGGAAGAATCCCTAGGATACCATAGTCCTAAGTGTATTATGCCATGCAAATACTTAAAGATCATTTTAACAACATTCATTATAACCAAATTTTTATAGCCAACATAGATAAGGTAATAATAGCTTTTATCATTAAGTAGAGCACATACTATTATCGAGTAATGTCGATTGGGTTGAAAAATATTAGAGTGACCTACTAGTGAATGACCACTGCATTGTTCCATGATTCGATTTGCAAAGAGGTGGAGGTATAGGTCGATGATATGATGGTAAAATTAGAGAATCAAGAAGTTAAAGGCCCTAAAAAATTTCTTATAAAGCTTCGATTAGTTTAATCTCAGGCTCAACCATAAGAAATGTGTGTTTGGGGTTACCTTAGGTAAGCTATTAGGGCATGTAAAGAATAAGAAACTAATCAAGAGAGACCTAAATAAAGTGAAAGCCATTCAAAAAATGCCTACACTAAAGATAGATTAAGAGGTTTGAGTGTTCTTTGTTCATCTTAAGTATATGACAAAGAACCAGCTAGGCGACCTACTCTAGGAATAAACTTGTCCTAAAAACCCTTTATAAGATTTATTACTTTGCCTAAGAAAGCTAGAAAACAAGTTGTTTATCGGATTAGAACCTTAGGGAAATTAAGTTTTTAAAACCTCAATCTTCAAAATGGCACAAAGGTTGATTGCTCACTTTAATAAGTCTAGATCTTGTATTCTATCGAGAACACAAGAAAGCAAAGCAAAAAGTTACCCACACTCAATATTATTGATCAAAGATGATGTTCTTCATATGTTAAGCCATCTCTATCATCTTTAACATAAAGCAAAGTAATTAATCTTGGCAATGCATTGTCATCTTTAGTAAAAAAAAAAAAAAAACTCTTTCTCTTGCATCTTCATGAATAATCCTTGTAAAGCTTCTTTCATCCATTTTATTCTTGCTTTACTCATTGTACATCCAATTCCTAGTAATGGATCTTGGGAATGTTTTGGCTAGCTCCTTCATCTTTATCATTCCCTCCCTCTATGAAAGGATTCGTCCTCAAATCACCTACATCAAACAAGGATAAATCAACAAACATAAAAGTGTTAATTATGTGTCCTAGGCCAAGTATTATAATGGATATTTTCTTAATAATGTCATGGTTACAATTTATTAAATATCTCTTTCATATTTTGTTTAGGTAAAATTATAAATCCATGAATAGTTAATTCTACCTAATGTCATCAAGTATGTGACTTGATAGGAAAACCTTTATGTGTAAAGAATTCTATTCTAAATTGTTACTAGTTAGTCCTTATTATTGGGATAGTAATGAATGAAGACTAATATATGTTTGATTGATGACTATGTTTTACTAGTCATTGATATGTGATATTAGGTCAAACACATAGATGTATGTTTAAGAAACATTGTATTAGACCAACCTATTATAAGAACACTATATAGATTAATTGTCATGAGTCTCATGCAATAGTATTAACTCAATCCTTTAATCTGAAAATCACTATAGATTCCAATATGATGAACATCATATTTTGATATGGTCCAACATTATTTTTAACTGAATGATTATACAGACTGATATTAGACATTAAGTGAATCATATAAAGGAATATTAGTGATTGAGAAGGAATTTCTCCCTCATGTATTTATGAGAAATATATCTTTGGGCCCCTCGATAAGTTAGACTGAAAAAATTGCATGGCTATGTAGAAATATTAATAAAGGTTTTCAATTTCTTTTTACATTAGACTACTTAGAGATAGACAAATAATTGAACTATATAAGGATGATATGATCCATCCCTTATGTTCAATTAAATATAATGTAACAAAAGGGTTATAATACTATTTGTAAAATAAGTTAGGGCGGATCATTGACCTTCACATAATTTGCATAGTCATAAACTCTTACTAGGGACCACTTATGACTTGTGAGCCAAAATAAGTTTTTGGGCCATTGCCAACATTATTTGAACCTACAGTGTCACGCATATAGAATTGGCCCAAAGCGAAATTGGGTTTTACTACTTTTCTCTATTTGTAATAAGATAATTAGAGATATTATCTAAATTATTTAGATATCTATTTTATTTTTAAGGTTAAAAATGAAATAAGATATAATCTTATATATATTTTTAAGATATAGAATTGACATAAATATCTTAACAATATATATATATATATATATATATATATATATATATATATA
>CATIWR010042462.1:0-34563 GCA_949677035.1 Omphalea diandra
TAACTTAAAATTATTAGCATATATAATTTCCATGTCATAAGGAAAATAAATAAGCAAATAGCACCTTGCAATTCAATTCCTTGTCCATGCATCTCACATGAAACAATCCTATCTCTAAGTTTCTCTGAAACTATGAAATAATCAATTCGCATCCTTTTCCCTCGATACCTACAACAAAATCAATCATAAGGAGATATAACACTTGCCACAATAAGTGTGCAAGATAACTTTTCATCATTAAAAGACATATTCGTCATATTCCAATAAAATTATTCATATTAGTAAGTATATACTATTCATCATAATAGATTACATCTCATATGTATATTGAATAGCAGAACTATGTGGTACTTATTTCATACTTTCCAATAGGGTGTCCAGACCATGAGAAGCTATGCTCCATGTCTTTTTCCTTGCGCAAAAATCTGTATGCATCAATCAGCTTTCCCCTAAAGCATAATCCAAAAGGATCAAATCCTATTAAGAGGGAAAATTTGGAAAGAAAAAAAAAAAAAAGAAAAAGAAAATCCTTTAACTAGGAGCAGGAGATAAATCTGCAACATAAGGAGGTCCAAAGGCTGGTCACAATGAAATGGGATAGCCTAGAATGTTGAATGTAACAGAAAGAGAAGTATTATCATGAATTATCAATAGGAACTAATAACTGGCCTCAGTCTCTAAGGATAAAAAAACTAAATAAAGCTATTATTAGTTCATATTTTAATCATTCTGGTTGCTCATTAAAATCATGGCGGTACATATTCAGTCGAAGCACTCACTCGCTCAGAATGGCACCACAGCGCTTCCTCTCACCCAATGTAAAGCCATGGTGCCCACAATCCTACAACAAGAAAAGGCAAAGGCCATAGCAACTGTTTAGATGTGAACGAGCATGCCAAACAGTTGGAAATCCAAGAAACTAAAAATTAAGAGTCACATCCACCCATGCACTCCCGTGCACATATAAATGTAACCGTCAGTATAAATGATGCAGATCATTTAAATTAACAACATTTCATTCTAGAAAGAAGTGATTCAATAGAATCCATTATTGTACTGCATCCAGTAGTATTTTGATGGCTCCTTTTCGACTACAAGATTTTTATCTCAGACTTTAGATGCTCAGCGCAAAGAAGCTATTCCATTTACAAGAACAAACAACTTCTCCTTGATGTTTATCTGGCCCAAAAATTTAGTTTTCATTTCAGTAGGTCACCTTTTCCCAAGAATATTGAAGCTGAAAGAAAAATTTGACAAGATAATGTGTGTATAAAAGTTGACATGAAATTTTACAATGCAAGAATATGTTCAGAAAAAATAAAAATATTAACACCTCTTTATTTGGAGGAACATAACCATTTTGCTTTGCTGCAACAAAAAATTCTGGATGACTAACATCTATCTCTTCATGACTGCACATTAGAAATAAACTTTCAAATATAGATAAATCATTGACAAGAGTTGTGAGTCCATTCACACATGCATCAGAACAGATTGTGAGAATAGTTTCTTAAAAAGTCAAGAACAGTTTCTAAGAGTAAAATAAAGTAATCATAAAACCACCAAGCAAATAAATTGATTCCTCAGTCCGAAGAATCACTTGTGAGTGAGTCTATGCGCTACCTATTCTTGTTCAGTCATCAATGATCATATTTAGTTTCTTGACTGAAAAAATGGTGCTGAGATTTATCCATCTAATTACAGAGTTGGGCATAAATTCTGCAAAAAGTACTGTGCACTGTGTCAGTGCATTACCATCTTGGAGAATTCAAACAACAAATTGCATGCATACTTACATTTCCACTAAATCAATAGAAGGGTTTGCAGTTGATCCTATAGATCATAAATAACTTCGGCTATTGACAAAATCAGAACACCTTAAAGACGACTGAGAGGTATAATAAACCCAACCTCATCTCAAATCAAAGAAATATAAGGAAAAAAGAAAGACTAACCTAATATTCAGATTCCCACACCATATAAGAGGCTTATCTGATAATTGCAAAACAAACTCTAGCATTCTTTCGTCCCATTTTCTTCTCCTTTGAAATGAGTTCTCCTCCTCTCTCCAGCCATTGTTTGGTGCATATGTATTCAATACACGAAATGTCTCAAATTCAGCTAAAATAACCCGGCCATCTGGTTCATGTTTTGATGCTAAGGACAGAAAATTGCACAAGACTATGACTTCATAAGCAAGTATGAGAGAAGTGGGGAAACAATATGGTTATACATCAAATAAACAAGTTAGGTCCATATTATGACGCATAAGTTTCCTTGTTCCTAAGAAAATTTCATACCAAGTGCATGAACAAGTAAAGAATTGAATCAAGTACCTGTTCTGTCAAGAGAGAAAGAAACCTTTATTGGTTGGACACACTTCTTTACTAACAATGCAGTCCCTGCGTATTTTGAATCTGCAAGAGACCACCAAATGTGATAATTTCTAAATGGTGGGCTGGAAACAGCACGCATCAATATCTGCAAAATTTGAGAAAAACTATAATAGGTTACAACTAAACCTTCGAAATTTGAAAATTATACACATCACTTGCTTATTACTTGCAGGAAAGTGTTCGTTATGCAAAAACTTCCAAGAGCAACTATGAACAACATAATGCATCTTCTATAGAATAATGGATGTTACTACACAGTTGAAGCAATTTTCTGTTCCAAGATTGCAACACATGTAATATGACCAACAAATCATCACTTAGATATGACAGACATCATTTCAGAGTGCATGAATTTTAAAGAATTTCCAGTTAACATAATAGGCCATGGCATTTATAAAACTATCCCCTGTATAGCAATAAGAATAGTTTACCTGCTTTTCCTCATGGGACGAGCTTGTGTCATCTTTCAACTCTCTTGTGTTTTTAGGTGCACCCTTTGATCCAGAAGCAGGCATCCTTACTTCCAACCATTGATGTGCTTTTCTTAGATGGGTCTTCCTCACATAGTTTTATGAAAGTTGACACAACTGAGGATTAGTACACAACTAAAACAGAATTATATAAATATGAAAACCAGTGTGCCATACAAGAGTTTTAAGATGACTAAATAAACCATGATCTCAACTGGCAAAGGAGAGCCATCTGAGAAAAGAGCCAAAGAAAAATCTTGCAATGTAAAGTCCCTTCTACACATTAATTCAATTGGAAAAAAGAAAACCATATCTTTGCAGTTTCTTCATCACTGACAATCTGTATCTGAGATGAAACCTCATGTTTAATTAACTATTTCTCAAGCAAAGCCAACACCCTGCCTCCAAATAAACAAGTGAACGAATGAATACATGCATGTCTCGGCACTCAAAGGAACACAACTATTTTAATTTCCTTGGATCTAAACCCAATTAACATCAATTTCAGAAATGTCAAACCCTTCAAAACAAGATATAAAGAGAACCAGTCGAACAAAAAGATTTCACCTTTACCAAGTACAGAATAATAGCATCTGAATACCAAACATCACAATCCTATGTGCATATGCATTAAACAATGTCTAAAATGTCCAGTGCTCAAATTCTAGCTAAGCTAAGTAAGAGTAATTCCATTTCAAGAAATACCCCAGATGCAATTAGATTACCAATGCACACAAAATCCATCTTCACAGAGCTAATCATGAAATACCCACATCCTATTTTGCACATTTACCAAACTGGATAAAATTGAGCATTACCTGTATGGCAATGACATCAGGATTAAGGGTAGAGACGAAATTGGAGAACTCAGGCCAGTTGTTCTTGACTCTAAGAAGCAAGCTATTGGCGTTCCATGTGACAAACTTCAAGGGGTCTTCTTGTCATCTTGCAATGCAGATATCTCCCTTTTTTCACCATCTTCTTCTTGTTTTGCGGAAAATGTGGGCTTCTTTGCAGACCCATCTTTCTTTATTGGCTTGAAAAAGCGCTTCATGGCAAAGAAACTCTTAACTCAGAACCTGCAGTGTTAATCCAAAATTCCTTGATAGTAGAACTTTAAGAATTTACGGAACTGATAAATTTCATTTATGCCCACGCCGCCTGAATCCAGTTCGATTATTTATTTATTTATTATTGGTGATTTTAAAAAAATTATTTGTAATTTATTATTCAAATATAAAATATACTTGTTTAACATCTAAAACAAATATATATATATATATATATATATATATATATATATATATATATATATATATCAAATTCTTGTAGTTGAGAAATATAGAATTTAAAATTGATTTAAAGTAATAGTTTTATACCGTAATTAACAAATTTCATAAAAATTAAAATAATATTATAATTCAACAATTGAAGAGTGGATGATAAAAATATATATATATATTGGTAAAGGAAAAACGATTGTTAAAAGATTCATATATTATTACATCAAATGAGTATTAAAAAAATTTTTAATTAATTCCATAAGCTTATTATTTAAGTCTATAAAGTGATTCAATATAGATCAGGAAATATTAAAAAAAAGGTCCATGTTATAGATTTTGTAAAATTTTAAAGCTTCTCAAAAACATCTATAAAGTCTTGCATAATAGTATTTTACGATCAAATAATATCAAATGATGTTTCTTTTAAAAAATATCACATAATTTAATTTATTCTAAAAAATTATTCATCATACAAATATTAAAATTCTGCCATCCAAAAAGTTTAATAGAATTGGAATAGGACTTAAAAGAGATTTGTATGTAGTCTAAAACAATAATAATAATAGCAGCGGGTCTTAAAATTAAGTTTGTCTTTAATTTTAGTTGAGTGACAGTCTTAATTAGAGATGGTAAAGATATTAAATTGGATAAAAAGGTTTATATTAAGTTATTTCAAATTTTATATTATTTCAAATTATGTATATTTTGAACAATGGCAGTCGTTCATCGAGTTAAATTCAGAAATTAATTTTAATTTTAATTTTGTTATTCTTCTTCTTTTTTTTTTTCCTTCGACTACTAAAAAGAATAAGTCTTATCTCCAAAAAAAAAGAATAAAATCTATTAATTGTTGAAAGCGAAAAACAATAAAATCTATTAATTATTGAAAGCGAAAAACAAATTGACACAGTTACATAACATAAGAACCACTTATTGTCAAAAAGAGCTTCTGCATATATATTGTATTGACTCATTGCTTGATGATTTAAAAATTAGTAAAAAGAAATAACTTAAAAGCACCGTAGGAGCAAAAAAAAGCCCATGATGCTTGAATTTTATAATCAACTTGAACAGGAAAAATTTTGGTACTAGAATTGGAATCAGATCGTTTTGGGTCTCCTTATTTCTTGGTAAACTCCAATATAATAATTGAGTTTCAATTTTCCATGTTTTAAACATGAACAATTAGACAAAGTGTAGAAGGAAGGAAACTAACAGGAGGCATATAACTCCGAGCATATGATAAGCCTGCAAATTTTGCAAAATAATGCATGCACAGATAAAAAAGGGCCAATACCAATTCCTTGATAATTTCAGTTTCTTTTCCACTAATAGTTAATAATTCACTAAGAAAACAGGAAGATATGAACCGGGCAAAAAGGGTTTCCATTAATTTGTATGATGCTACTTGACAAGGGAGGATAAAAAAAAAAGCAAACGCCTAAAAAGTTTTCCTGGACGTCTATATAAGCTCATGTTACAATGGGAACATTTTAGAACCCAAGAAAAGAATTTAATTCTACATCCTAACCCAGAATTTTCTTGATCTTTGTCTTCTGGTCCTCCGTTAGTGAGGAGGGGAAGAGAACCTCAAATGTCACGTAAAGATCACCTTTCTTTGTGCTAAAATGCAATGGCATTCCTTCCCCTTTGAACTTCCTAACTTCCTTAGGCTTGGTGATTCCCTGAACATAGTATATACAGTTGGTTCCGTACTAAATTGGTTCAATAAACCATCCAGTCAAAGAAAATATTACAGAAAATGTTCCACGCTAACCTTTGTGCCAATGTCCACTAGATGTTCATCAAGGTGTTTAATGGTCTTTTCAAAACCAACAAGCGCTTGAACCTGACAGGAAAAAAAAAAAAGAATAAATGTTTCAAGAAATTTAACTCTACATAAGAATCACAGATTAACATCTTGCACCCAAAAAAAGAAAAAAACGGTGGCAAAAAAGTGGGTACACAAAGAGATGTGCCACGTGCATTAAATTTACCAGTGTTATAGTCACAGTTGTGTGCAAGTCATTGCCTTCCCTTCTGAAGTGATCGTGGGGTGCCGTACGAATGCGAAACTGCCAAAATTATGATAATTATTCATCATGTTAGCATAGCAAAAAGCAACATAAAAAGTGGTGGTCAAAGACTCACTTTCAAATCTCCAGGTTCGCCATCTATTTTTGGCTCACCATCTTCATAGAAAACCACCTCCTGCAACAGGGATAGAAACATTATTTTAAAAATCTGCAATAGTAATAGAAGTAATGATGCTTCGACAACAATGACTTTAACATAATAATCCCCCTTCTACAAAATTTTTTCTGCAAAAAACATCAGGCTACAGAATATCTAACAGATGTCCTTTAGGTTCAAATTCCCCAGTTTGACACAAAAGAATAATTAAAATAAAAAAGAGTGGCAATACAGTTAGCATCATCCAAGATCTGACGACTCAGGCTGTGAATTGCCACCAAAATTGTTAGCTGAAATTCAAATAAATTTGGAACTGTATTAAGTATCCATGAATGTGAAATTCTCTTAAGGGAGAAAAATTGCAAAATCTGCAGTGTTTTCCTCATTGACATAAATTCATTGACACATGGGAAACAAGAATACATAATATCACTGCATATGATAAGACAATGTTCAAACAAAAATACAAGGAGCATGATCACTTATCAGCATCACTCAAAGAGACAAGTAACAAATATGTGTTCCAAAAAGGCAAGAACACAAAAGCCAGAAGTCTCCTAAAGTGAAACTCAAAACAGAGGATCAAATACCTAACCATTCACATCAACCTAAGAGGGCTATAGCACAGAAATTAGTTTACAGTCATATCAGAAAGTTCTAAGTTAAGAAAACCTTTGGCAAAATGCAAAAAAGGAGGTTTAAAGAAAGATGGGCAGCAATTCAGGTATTGCAATGCACAGGTAATTAAAAAGGCAAAAACAAAAAAGGGAGAGTAATTTTCACCTGCATTCCGCAAGGAATGCCAAAATTTAAATCACAGTATATTTGTAATCATGTTAAGAATCAGAGACGACTGCAAGCTTACTTGTCCATCTTCCATGCCTTTCTCAATATCAACTGTGATAAAATATCCCTCCCGTTCATATTTGACATTTTGGCATTGCTCACAGACCTGAGAAAATAACAGTGTGTTGTAAATCCAAAAAGGAGCCTCAAAAGTAAAGTTAGCACAATGGTACGAATAAAAATAAAAATTAAAATAAAATAAAAAGCCAAGTAATAACAATACGCTTAACTGTTGCAGCAAATGGAAACAAATTAAGGCTATCACAGAGGCAAAGTATTGTGATAATTTTTTTTCTTATATTGCAAAATGTATCAAAAGGAAGATCATCAGATTTTCAAACTACAGTTTGTTCAGGCCATGGTATACCTGCTCCGTCATCTGCTGAAACATCCCTGGGCCAATTTGCTTATGATAGACTTCGTTTCTGCAGTTACAGCGCCTTTTACCAGGGGCTGGCTTTATAACATTTTTCTCCCTCCAAACCTGATGAATCCACAAGAGAACAACCATCATTGCACCAAACCAAAATATTCATAGAAATTATTTTTATATTTTCCTCATGTGAAGTGGTAGATTTTTTTTTTTTTTTCTAAAGAGCATGGTTTCACCCTATAACGCAAAAGAAATATGAATCAATAAAAAAACTACACAATTCTGATTGTTTTAACTTAAGATTCGGCTCCTCCTAGCCATGTTTGATGGTATCTTCATACTAGAATAACCCTTTTTGACAACCTTCAAAATAAGATACTTCAAACTGATGGGCAGCTGCTCCATTAAGGGTTAGCCTTGTGGATGTTACTCCTCTGTGACCAGAAAATAATGGGAGAAGTTGGGCGAACATTCTCATTGCAGAAAAGTAGGGTGAAGCTGCATTAAATAGATGGCCATCCCATAGCCTTTTACAAAGTGTCATGCATTGGGGATGTTTTTTTTCCCCCTTTAGCATGATGCTGAACTCAACAAAGCTCTAAACCATCCAAATCGGTAATCTGTTGATTCTGTTTGCAGGACATTCAACGATTGACTCTTTTAATTAGTTAATGTATTTATTTTTTCAATTTTCGATTTGTGGCTTTGTGGTGATGATGCAGACATAATTTCCCATAAGAAAGGCTAGAACAATTGTTATCTACTGTATTAAAAGTAAACCATTAATGTGTCCCAACTCACTTCAGCAACTGAATTCAGTTTCTATAACAAGGATTAGGAATAAATAATGATCCTCACCTTCAATGAACCACCCATGTACAAGTCTTCCAGGGATGCATCCAATTCGACAATCACATCATCACCCTTTATTATTCTCTCTTCCTCTTCCATTTGAGCTCCTCCGCCAAACATTCTACAAAGACCATTTTGTTGGATTAAGTTTCAGTAACTCATTCCAAAACTGAGAGAATATTAATTGAATGCTACATCGAATATAGGCTCATGTAAGCAAGACAAGAGCTGCAGATTCCCCCAGAGAAAAAAAAAAAGAAAAGAATCCCAATGCTATGTATTTTTTGTGCTTCTATGAAGACAGTCCCTAAATTGAGGATCACAAATAGATTGCTGACATCGGTAACTAGTGGTCTATGTATGCATAAGAAAGCATGCATACTTATAGTGAATCCAATTGTCATATATAGCACAGTAAAATCTGAAAGGTTTGGCAACAAAATTCTTAACTCAGAATCGAGCTCCAAAGAAAGAAAAGTGCCCTACCTAAAAATAAGCACCTGAAATGTTTTGCAGGTAAATGAATAAATCATATTGTTGAAACCCGAAGCCGAAGTTGGTGGAATTCTTTATAAGACAAATCTATATAGATGAAGAATTTATACATAAAAGAAAACAACAAATAAAAGTAATAGCAAAAGAGAACAAACTCTCTGGAGTATTATCTTCTGAAAATGGTAGAAAGAGAGAACATAAATTCTAAATATAGTAATGCTATAAAATTTGTCCCGCATCTTTGAGGATTAGCAAAGTTTAAGCCTACAGGAATGAATCCTTCAACTCTAAATATACTAACAATCATTGTCCTATAATTCCATTCAGTTAGAATTATTTTGTCCTCAAATATCAATGCAGCTCGGAAATTCAGCAATATGACTAACAAATTGAAATAATAATAATAACAATAGCACTAAACAAGAAGAAGAAGAAGAACTTCTTACTCTCTAAAAATGTCATTAATATTCATCCCCATGCCCCCACCTCTCCCTCCTCCACTAGCCATATGCTGCTTAAGCCCTTCCTCTCCATGCCTGTCGTATATATTCCTCTTCTCACTATCCGACAACACTTCATACGCTACCAATAATGACAACAATAATCAAGGATCAAATCATCATTATTAACCAAAACAATAAAATTAAAGATCATTAGATTACCATTACTAATGTCGGCAAATCGCTTATTAGCCTCTTCATTCCCCGGATTCTTATCGGGATGGTACTTCAATGCTAGCTTCCTATACGCTCTCTTGATCTGATCATCCGATGCGCCCCTCGGAATTTGCAGTATATCGTAGTAGCTCTTCCTGCACCGAGTATACGTATCCGTATTTAACAACAATACAAACGTAAAAGTAATAGATAAATAAATAATCCACGTAGCGTACCCTGAGATGGCGGTGAGGGCGAAAGACAAAGCATATAAGAGAAACAGGAGCTTTGCTCGTCGAAGCGCCATTGGTGATTTAAAATCGGGAGAGTTCGATCTCTCCAAATCTCAGAATCTAACAAATATTTTATTCTTCTATGCTTTCTTCTTCTTCTGGTTGGTTTCGTTCGGGTATAGACAGAGTAAAGACCTTGAAAATGGAATGGCTGACCCGAGGACCAGGAAGGAGTTAAGCACCAAAGCGGAAGGTAATGCTGGTGACTTGACTACTGACTACGTTTTGCAACGTGTTCTTCTTGAAACCAACCAATCACCGCACGCTTGATGTTGTTTCAACCAATCATTGGATGCCACGTTCTCCAAGACTTTCAATTGTGGAATGTGGAAGTTAAACGACGTCGAAGATGCTTCGGCTAAACTTTACTAGTCTATTGTAAATAGGCTTTATATTGGGCCAATCCAACCCATTTGTCAGGCTCTGAACCTGCAAACTCGATGTATCAAAAATCAACATAAGTTTCTTCCTAATTCGTCTGTTTTAGAATAATCCATATATTTTTGGGTTAAAAAATAAAATATCTCAATCAATATATATATATATATATATATATATATATATATATATATATATATATAATTTTAGTCCTATAATTTATTTGAGAAAAATTTATTAATATTGAGTTAATTATTTGACACATAAATGAATTAATTTTGGTCTTCTAATTTGTTTAAGAAAAAAAAAAACTCATTGATTATTAAGTTAAGAATTATCAATCATTAAGTTAATTATTTGACACATTATAAAATATAACCTCTATTAATTTTGTCTTATAAAACTACCTAATTAAAAATTATTATAAATAAAAATAAAGATTTATTAAAAATGCCATAAAATATGTAATTAAAAACAAAGCTAAATATAATTTTTATATATTATTTGTTGAAAAAATATTATTTAATATATTATAAATATTATTATCATAATAATAAATGAAAAGTATCCAAACAAAAATCTAATCATCTATCTTCTTTTTCTAAAAAACCTTCTTTTTCTTAAAAACAATTCTTATTTGTTAGTATTTTGAGGCTGGTGATAAGTTCTTTTTATATTTATATTCTTTAATTTCTTTAATAAAATGATTTATTTTATCTTATTTTATTAGTTTTAATTTTCTTTTATATCTCTTTTGAAAAATTTTATTATTTTATTTCTCTTAACGAGAGTTTTTTTTTTTTTTGGAGTTTTCATAGTTTAAGATTAATTGTTAGCAATATGTGATAATATATTATTGAGTATTGTCTTTCAAATATGTTTTGACATGTTATTGATGCGAATAAGGTTAGTTGAATCCTTACGCATATGTGAAATACGAGTCCCAAACTTTAATTTAAATATCAAAAAAAAAAATCTTTAAATCTCAACTATATCTTTAAAAAATGTTAATTTCAATATTAAATTAACTAAATAATTTAAGACTTAAATTAAACAAGTTTGTAAAATTATTAAACACTCATTCAAAAATTTCACCAAATTCTATCAAAAACTTAAGAAGATAATCAAATCTCACAAATAGCTTTAAGTCAAAGGAATAATCATCTATTATTATTTATGGTTGAATATGGGGTTTAAATATCCGTGTAATATGAAGTTTCCTATATAGAAAAAGTTTAACTAAATAAGAAAGAAACAACTCAAAATTAGTTTTAACAAAATAAAGAAAATAAAAAGTTTTTGCATTGCATGGTCATGAAGTGTTGTGATCCCTTCATTAGCAAAATTTGCCTTTGACATATGACCATGCGTTTTGGCCATGCATGTCTTATGCATTATGCCCAAACTTGGTTCCTCACATGGTCGTGCGTGTCTTTTACTTTTTGCACATTCAAGGCATGGTCATTTCTTCCTTTACTTGACTTTCTTTTGACTCATAGCCTTTTTCTTGAGGTTCTAAGGGGCTTTATTTTGGTTTTGAGAAGGTCCTCCAATTCTTTTTGATGGATTTTGAGTTAATCAATTAGTAATTTTTTGTTGCGTGAATGCTTCAATTGTATATTTGAACTTCTTAATCTTTTTTCTTATAATTGAACATTGAAATTGAAGTGAATCTTTGAGTTTGTCTTGAATGTTTGTACCAATTATTCAAATTTTAATATCGCATTATAACACCACAACTAATAAAAATATATAAAATTCATAAAGATATAAATCATCAAAAAATATTAATAACGAAAATATAACAATGATTTTAAAGCTAAATCAATGATAAATTATTAAAAATATTAAGGATTAATTTTATATTGATATCTATATTATAAGATTATTTTATTTTATAGATACTATATGATTATTTATAAATAATTTTTTTTTATTATTTTAAAAAATAATTATTATTTAATTAATCATACTTTTTAATCAATATTTTAATTTTATCAATATATAATATACGTAATATGACTACACAAACACATATTGTTGAATAATACCAACTTTGAATTGAATTGAATTGATGCATTTATAAATAGTTGTATATTACACATTTGAATTAACAATGACAGTTTTCTCAAATTTCATATTAACTCTTTTCAAGGTAGAAAAAAGTTTGAACAAATTAGTTATATACACTCAATTTATAAATTAATTATAAGTAAATCAAGAAAGAAAAATGAATCTATCAACATTTTAAAAATACAAGTGTATGCCAACATAAATATATTTCATATAATTTTTGTACAATCCATTCATAAATTTGTAATAATTTATCATATTTGATATGTTAAAACTGTATTTAGAACTTCAAATTTGTAGTTCTATAAAATCAGTTAATCTTAAATTAAAATTTATCATAAATTGTGGCGAAACCATGGGAGAGCTGACCTGGACTGAACACTCCTCTAATTGACAGAGAAAATAATGAAGGTGCAGGTAGGGCCCCTCAGTATCTACTGCCAAGAAAGGAGAGGGCTCAAGGTAGTAGAAGAAGCCCCCTCCTCCCAACCTTTTTTTTCTTTTTTCGAAAAACATGACCAATCAAAACGGCGCTGCTTTGGGCCTCTTGTCATGCAGCCTTGCCTTTTCCCTCCCTCCCGCTCACGCGGATTTTGGTTTCTTTGTTTTTTTTAATTTCATTTTTTAATTTTCTTTTATTTTTTTTAAAATTTTTTAAATAATAATAATATCAATAATAATATTAATAATTAAAACAATGCAATAATTAAAATTCTCATACTTAAAATTTGCATCTTAAAATTTGCATCATATAAAACTAAAATTTTATATTCATAATTAAATTATATATAAATTAATTTAAATTAAATTAATTCTCTTAAATATAAATATAATATTTCACTTAAATAACTAACGTTAAATTCTACTTAAATAATAAATCATCAATAACTAATTATTTTTCATGACATAGAATATACCTCATAAATAATTTAATTTCCTAAAATTAATAAAAATTATTCACATAAATAACTTTATTTTGCATAATTAAATACTTTAAACTAAATAAATTCACATAACATTTTTAATTAAAGCAACCTAATCAATAACTCAAATAACTTAATATCCTTAATATAAATTAATTAAATTCCTTAAATATTTATTGAACATAATTTATTCATATAATATAATTAACATTAAAATCATATACTCATATTAACTAAATTAATTTCATAAACTCATTAAATAACTACATAACATAATTAATTCATATAATTTAATTAACATTAAAATCATATATTCATATTAACTTAAAATAATTTTCATATATTTTTAAATTTCAATAAAAATTGTACTTAAATAATTAATTTTATATCTTTAAATCTTTTAATCATTAAATATATTTTCTTTATATATACTCGTCTTAAAATATTAAATATTATCACATACTCACTTAAATTTAAATTTTTAAATATAAAATATTAATTAAATATAACTCTTCAAAGTTAATCAATAATAAATAACATAATCTTAATTAAAATAATAATCTTTTTAACAAAAATAATTTCCCTTTAAAATACTTATATATATATATATATATATATATATATATATTAAATAATTTCATTATACACATGAAAATATATCTAATTATCATTGAATCCTAAAAATTTATAATTATTTATAAAAATAAAGAAAAATATTCTTAAATTAATTTTGATCATGAAAATTTCCTAAAACCAAATTATGGACCTTGTAAAACACTTCCCTCTCCCTCAAAAAATAGATTTCTCTTTTATCCTCCTTTTTCCATCTATCTCCTCCACATATCTCATTGCAGCCGCCGGAGATCACCAATAATTTTAAGTAAATGAGCCCCCTCTGAAAATAATTTTTAGTTTCGCCCATCATAAATGCTAAAATTTGTAAATAAACTTCAAAGCTATTGAACCTATAAAATTAAAGTACAATCCAATAAAATTACAAATTCATAATAAATTTTGAATTGAAATAAAACATAAAAAATTATTTGTTATGGAATTTTTGTAAAATAACAAATCAAATGACACAAATGTACACCAAAACGTATCAGTGCAATAGTAATCGCCAATGTTTTACTAAAATTCTTTAGTGTGCATCGATAACACATTTGTGGCGCGCTATGGTAGGGGATAAGTTGGTTGCCCAAAACCGTTTAAAAAAGAAAAAAAAATTGGGGAAGCGCGACAACAATGGCATCGTCACCTACAATCTCTCCTTCTTTGGCTACAGTTTGTTCTTCAACATGTTTCTCATCTCAACCCAAGACTTAAATTTTCAAAACCCATCAAACGAACCGATTATCATCTGCACTTCTGGGTACTAAGGTATGTGTGGACAGGACACTAAGAACTAAACCAATGTGCAAGAGAAGAGCTTGTTCTAGAGGAGCAGTCGTTACTTGTTTAGCTTGCTCTTCTGTTCTTCCATCAGCTCTTCTGTTCGATTGCGACTGTGTTCTAGTTGATACTGAGAAAGATGGGCACATGGTTTCCTTCAATGACACTTTCAAAGAAGTAATTATGTATCTTTGTTTTCTTGCTTTTATTATCTCATTTTGTTTGTTGGTCTGTCCATTTATTGATTAAGACATATTTGTTGAATGTGTTATTATGGTAGATCAGTCTGGTGGATGTGGTATTATGGTGGAGAGTTTCATTTCAACTTTTGATGTGTTAGCTGACTACCACTATAATGTTTGTAGGCGAGGGAAATAGATTTCTTGGCTTGATTTGTATGTGCTGTGTAGGTAGTGAGGGAGAGAAATTAGCTTTATTTTTATTGGATTGCATGGCTTGATTGATCTCAATTCTGATTTATTTCTCAGAAAGAATTGAGGGTTACATGGGATGTATACTTATATGGCGAGTTGCTCAAAATTGGAGGTGGAAAAGAAAGGTAATGTTTTTCCAATTGTTCGGTTTATTTTTTTCTTCTGAACTAGGTTCTTTGAATTTGGAGTGTGCATGATCCAATTAGTTTTCAGTTGATTGTGTCTTCTTAGGATGACAGTCTACTTCAACAAGGCCGGTTAGCCAGACAAGGCTCCGAAGAGTGAGGATGAATGAAAAGAATTCATAGCTTCACTTCATAAGCGAAAGACTGAGTTGTTCATGGCTCTTATTGAGAAGAAATTGCAGCCTCTTCGGCCAGGCGTTGCAAAGTTGGTCGCTACTGAATCTTTGCTCCTCTATATATTACCAATTAATCCTCGATGTTTTTGTTTAATTAAACATGTCTATGTATGAATATACCTTCTGGCAGTAATTAAGACTGAAAGAAGAAGTCAGGTTAAGAAAAATATACCATGAGCTAAAAGCTTGGCATGTAAATTGTATATTTTAGGAGATAATTATTATTAAGATAAATTTATGATTGAAACCCTGTGGAGGATTATGTTCATCTTTGTGAATGGCAATTAAGTTCTCACATTTCTCTTCAGGTCATTATCAATGAATTTATCTTGTCAATTCTTTTACTTTGTCAACATTGGAGCCTGTGATCTATACTTCATAAAGTTGTGTTCTACATGGTTCTCGAGTGGATGAAGGGAGTAGCATCTCTCACTCCCGAGTTAAAGTGGAATGTAATAATAGCTACAGGCATAAATGGTTTATATTTTCAATTTGAATTCCTTTGAAGCTGTTGAGCCATGGTTCGTTGCGTTTATAAATGAGTAATTATAATAGTGCAATAACTTTTGTGCTTCTTATGTATTCTCTATCTGTTCTATCAGTACGAAAACAGTCTTGATCAAAATAAGATGGCTCTCTTATTGAATTTTGTAGGCTGGTAGATCAGGCTTTGGGAAAAGGAGTCAAAGTTGCTGTCTGCAGCACTTCCAATGAGAAGGCGGTATGCACAATCAGGTTCTATAATATGCTTATAAAACTTGATTGAGAATAAATGTAGTGCATAATAATCTCAAAAATATTAAAATAACTGGAAGAATGTTAAATATTGTGCGTCTCACATTCATTTTCTTAAGAAAATAACTCTTGCCTAATGCATATCTGGGTATAGATCACGTATCATTTAATGTGATGGTTGTTTTGTACAGCCTGCCTTTATGCAAAATGTACTTGAGAATTACAAGTGAAATGGTCTTCACAACCACTACACTATAGATTCTCCCCCTTTTCTTGCAAGCCACATTTGTTACATGTTGGGCACAACACCCTAAAGCCACACACTGCAAGCATTACTGTAATTACATTCCTTTTGTATTGTAGGATTAACATTCTTAAGAATGAAGAATCAAATCAGGGCCATCAATTTGATCCCAGCATATAGTCTTTATTTGCTTTCATATTGCTCAAATTTCTTTACTTTGTACTTTAAAAATCTTGTCAGTGTGATATCTTAGTCAAATGGGTGCTGCTGCTACTTCTTTCACGACCTAAAATTAGAGCTGAACGAGGATCAAGGAAGCTTAATGCCATTGGAACTCGTAGCAAGTCTAAAACTATCACGTCTCATCATAAGCATAGGCCCAAAACGTAACAGTAAACCTACTCATATTTTATAATCGTTTGCTTAGGAAAAACACCGCAATATGATTACTAAGAAATTCTTAAATGGCAAAAAGGGACGTTAAACTTTACCCCAGCATTTCTTATTATAATCATCATAATTCCATAAACTAATTTCAAAGAAATCATAAAGCCATGGAGGCTTGAGCTTCACATTGCGTACATCCATATCCATCATGCCAGACTCCATAAGTTAATCGAAAGTTTCTAGGAGACTTGGGGAGAAATCTCAAACCATATTTTATCTTAAGAAGTAACTTAAAGAATCCAAACCCAAATCCTTTACAACACTCACAACTCAACATTTTTAATCACAACCTAGGCATTTCATAGATCAATTATATCATTATGAAACTTGGCCTTTCTTCATGATGCCAAGACACATACAAGCTTTAATTACATATTTTACTAGTCGAAATGTGAAACTAAAGGATTAAATTACATAATCATAAGTAGGAGTTTGAATACATTGAAGGTAACTCAAACTTAATGCATTTCCAAAGCAAGTTTGAAATCCCATAGAGACAACACCATAAAATGGACTCCATCAAGCAATATAGAAAGGACATACTACAACCTTCAATTCTTGTCTTCATTGGGAACCTGTGGATATAATTCTTGAGGTGAGTGTTTCATTCTCAATGAATAGATAACAGTTACTAGAACATAAAAAAAATATAAGCAAAACAATGATTCTTGCAATATTCATGGCATAAAAACATTTGTAAGCCATGACAATACATTATCAATTCATTAGAAACATAGTAGTCTAAGTCACTGGAAATCCCACTCAGTCAATGAAGGACTTCATCTTCTCGTCATACCTTGAACCAGACATGGAAGAGATTTCTCTCATATTCCTCACTTGGCTTTCTTTCATTTGCAAGGAAAATTTTCTCACATCATTAATGAATAGATAACAGTTATTATAACATTAAAAAAACACATAAGCAAAATCAATGACCCTTGCAATATTCATAGCAAAAGCATTTTCCAAGCCATGACAATACATTTCATTACATAGTAGTCTAAGTCATTGGAAAGCCCAGTTAGTCAATGAAGGACTTCATATTCTCTTCATGCCTTGGACCAAACATGAAAGAGATTTCTCTCAAATTTCTCACTTAGCTTTCTTTCATTTGCTAGCGGATTTCTCTCGCACTTTTCATTACATGCTTTAACATTTCATTTAAATCAACCACCACTTCCTTTTTATGACTACTCATGAAGCTCAAAGGCTTTTTAAATCACTTTTAGGACTACCATTGCATTACAAGGTAATCTAATGCAAGTTCTTTATTCTAATGGCAAATCACACGCAAACAGCAATATATCATTTAGTATGTAATGCTGGTAGTATATGTTCCCATTGTGCATGAAAGTGCAGAATTTTAGTGAAGGAGTTTTTAGAGTTATGATCAGAGTTATCTACTCACAGCTTGTTTTTCAAACCTTTCATACTTGATTAACCTTCAAGATAGTTGTGCTCCTCCTTGTCCTTGAGGAAAGTTTAATAGCAAGCATCATAATTCATAATTCATGTAATTAACATAGAATGAGGAGAAATCAACTAAAATTTCATGTCTTGTGTCTCTTACATTCTTTTGGCCCTTGAACTTTCATGAAAGACTTATCACCATAATTCCATTCTAGGATCAACTAGATATTCAAACAACATCAGGGAAAATATAATTAAAGCAAGAATTAGTTACTTAGTTCCAATTATGTACCATTTTAGCTTTGAGGCTAAACTGCTCTTAAACCTTGTTGTGTGTGAAGTTATCAAGCTATAAACTAATTTCTAATAAGAGGAAAATATGTTAGAGACATCAAACTTACTTGATGGAAGCCTTAGAGGAAGAATCAACAATCTTGGCTCAAGAAGAACAATGTGGAGAATTTAGCTCAAGTGGGTTGCATGTTATCTTGGAGTAGCCAGGAATCATTCTTGACCATCAAAATACTTGGTGGTAAGTTTCAGAAGTTGAGAGCATTTTTAGAATGAGAAAGTTGAAAAAAAGAGAGAGAAAATGAAGAAATGAGTTGAAAATCAGGCTAAGGGGTCTTTTTATACCCAAATGAATGGCCACAGAAAATTCTCAATTGGCCGTGGAAGCCTGGTGAAATGGCCTAGTGAGACTGACTTGACCATGCCATTTCTTGCTGGATAAAAAGTGTCATTTTGTTTAAAACTTTGAAATGGTCGAGTCAAAAGGAAATGACCAAGTAGAATCAAAACAGCTGAGTCAAAAAATACAACAATCAAAGACTCCATTTTTTAGGTTGTAACTTGTTCTGAGAAGACCTCTACCACCTTATGGGCATTACATGATATGCAGGAATATGAAAACACTCAAAGAGCACCAAAATCAAGTTTGGGTCTTACAACTTCTCATTTTGGTGACTAAACTATATGTTTTCCTTTCAGGTCTCTGCTGTAGTTTCATGTTTGCTGGGACCTGAACGAGCAGAGAAGATCAAGGTATTTGCAGGAGATGTTGTTCCTCGTAAAAAGCCTGATCCGGTATGTTTTAAATCTGCCTTGGTTCTGAATCCTAGAGTTCTCCAAATGCTCTGTGGAAGTAATAGCTTATGACTTTGGTTTGATGCGCTTGAACTTACTAATTCATCGTAGGCATTATATGATCTTATCCAAGTGAGAGTTTCGATATGATTTGACATCTTATCCTCAATAAAATCTGTTGATTCCTCCTCATTTTAGTTAGTATTGAAACTGAATGAAACTTTACAGTGTTCAAGTTGCAGCTTTTGATATATCCTTCTTTCCATAAGTCAGTAGGTTTCATTAGTAACCTTTTTTGTTGTTAAGAACAATGAGTTCCTGTGTTTCTGCTCACCAAAATGTTTAATTTCTTTCTAACAGGCCATTTACACATTAGCAGCTGCTACTTTGGGTGTTGATACTTCAAGGTATGAAATGATGTATTTTATGTATTCATAGGCAATAAAGTTAATTCATTTTCATTAAACATCAAATGAAGTTAGGAGAGGTTATTTTGTGTCCATTTCATGAATTTTAAGAAAACTAACTAATTCTTAGTTCAAGCCTACAGCTAGGGGTTAGCAAACGGTCGGTTCGGTGTTTTACCGAAATCAAATAAACCGAATTTTATATATTTAAAATCGAACTGAACCAAAATTTTTGAAAAAACTGAATTGACCAAACCAATTAAACCTAAATTTATGTGCCTATAAACCGAACCGAACCTATAAAAGTTTGATTCGGTTCGGTTCGATTTGATAAAATTTCATGTATTTTAAATCTGATTCGGTTCAAATTGGTTTGATTTATTAATATCTTCAGTTAATTCGGTTTTTCCGGTTTTTTAGATAAAAAACCAAACCGAAAACCGAATTTATAAAGGATCAAACCGAACAGAACCAGCTAGGTTTGGTCTGTTTTTTTGGTCTGATCCGGTTTTTGCTCACCCCTACCTACAGCTAGTAATTCTGTTCTTGCATTGTCCTGCTGTTTGATTTACTTTATGCATGTTCTATGCCTGTAATTTTGTATTCTACGGTTGGCATTCATTGAGAAATTTGAAACTCCGGTTTTAATAAGAGGAATGCACACGTCTTTCATTTCTGCAGTTGTGTAGTGGTGGAGGACAGCGCCATAGGTCTTGCAGCTGCCAAAGCTGCTGGAATGAAGTGTATGGTAACGAAGAGTGGGTAAGTAATTGTATAGGAATGAAGAGTGGGTAAGTAATTCTTCTACTGCACAAACAGACTGCTTAAGGCCCTTACTTTTTCATGGGAATTACTGGAGGAAACATTTCTATATTGGACTGGGGAATTACTCTTCCTATATGATGTCTGGATTAAAAGTGGGTTCTTGAATGACAGGCGAATATAGAAATATATGATCTGATTTTGTAACTGAAGAATTCTGAAGGTATTATAATGTAAGAAGAACCAAAGATTCTCGCGGGTTGGTTGTTTTGGAATCATCCCAGTGGCCTTGACCTGTCCCTTAGATCACCTAAATGACTAGCTAAAATGGGTTGTGCTGGCTTAGTGACCTAACCTGGCTTAACATGAAATGAGAAGCAGTTGAGAGAAGGAACAAGATACTAGGACAATAGGCATGAAAAATCCCTCCCATTTAAATTTATGCACAGAACTACCTGAAGCATGATTTTCTTGACACTATAGTTATTAGCAGTGTTCGTAAGTCATATCCCTGTGAATGCAATGTCGCTCAACCTCCATCCCTTCATCACATGTTCAACAAATAAATGTTGACTCAATGATATGATTGTAAATATTGCTAGGATATTAACATCTTAAATCTTGGTCTACAGTTACACAGCCGATGAGGACTTCTTAAATGCAGATGCCGTGTTTGATTGCATTGGAGATCCTCCAGAGGAGTGCTTTGACTTGGCATTTTGTGGAAGCCTTCTGGAAAAACAATATGTCAGCTAGATCATCATATTCTCCTAATGATCTCCATTACTCGGGCTTATTTTTGTATTTCTTTGGGTCATTCATCACCTTTGTTTGTGGTCAAGTCCACCTTTGTTTATATTTTGAACCTTGACATAGAAAAGAAGCTGAGAGGCTATCACAATTTATATCATTAGCTAGTACTATAGTTTTCTTGAGATCTTGTGCTGTGGCCTCAGTCCAAACTCCAAAAAAAAAAAAAAAGAAAGGTAATTGAATGAAAGATGTTAGTATTGAAAAGATGTCATTGTTCTTAAATGAAGTTGCTTCTTAATGGAAAGATGAGTTGAGAACTTCCCCATAATATATTGGTGAAAGATCAAAACTAAAAAATGTGCCATTTCTGCATCTACATTATTTTGGCGCTAACAACCCTCAAACTTTTGTGTTATCCATTTTATGTTGGATCAATCCACCATGCAAGTCGTTGCATTACATATTCCTTCTGGAAAAATAAAAAAATTGTAGCTAAGTCTTATATTTGGTGGACGGTGATAACCAGCTTGGAGTAAATGATGAACAGAACAACACGCATTAAGTTGATGAGCGCCGCTGATAATTAATGGTGATATTAGTATTAGGGGAATTGATATAAATGTGAATGTGATATGTGAATGATATAATTTAAGAGGAAATGTAGTTGGAGACTTAAACTTTGGCATTTAATAGTATGGGTCTAGCTAAGAATGGTTTTTAAGCTCCAGAAAATATATCAGGGCATCAGACCAAACTCCTTAGAATAATCTAAACTAACTAGCTAACTAACAACAATAACAGATAAACAGCATTTTGGCAGCATTTCAAGGAAATTTCCTTTACCGAAGAAGAGGACTACTACAGCAAATGAATGTCCTTGTCTTACTCCCTGTCCATATCCCTTTATTAATTATAGTCCAAATGATAAACTACCATTTCCTATATATTACATTGTTTTTTTTTAAAGTGGAATAATTGGTTTGTATACTCATAATTCTATAATTATTTGGCAATAATTGAATAATATCAACCTTATAATTATAATATTGTTTGGAATCGAATTCCTGAGCATCTGTTTAATTTGTCGACGTAATAAGTTGTTGAATATGATTTACATCATTTTTCTTGCAATACCCATGAAAATGAAAAGGCTGAATTTTTCAAGGTCCCATTCCCATAAGTTGTTATCACTCACATGGATGTATGCTTATCCTTTTTGAGGCCATATACATATGATTCTTATCCGTAACATACATGTAATGTCTCGTAGAGTAGAGCCACTCAATACTTCATTACACCAAATAATTAATATGGCCTACTCCACATTCTCATTTATGAGAACTAATCTGCTTGAACTCTCTTAGAGTTAGTATATATCCTTCTCCTTGCCAAAATGCTATTTTGATGAATTTTAGCTAAATAATTAGATATATATCAATTGCACATACTTAGCAATATAACCTCTAATATTAACACTTTAGCCATAAATTGGAGAAATCATACGCATCTCATTGTCGACCACTTTAGCCACACAACTTTTGCCATAAAGTTGTAGAGTTGCTACTGCTAATCTATCTAAATAAGGGTTTGAAAATCTAGTTGAGCGATTAAACCAGTGATTCTTGGGCAATTATTTTCATTTTATTAACCCAAGATAATTATTGTATTTATTATTATGAGAAGCTAGAATTCTTGCTAGAACATGAACAAGTGGTATATCACTAGCAAATGCCATGCCAACAAATCATCAAAAAGCAAAGCATGCACATGATTAGTTAGATACATGCCATCTTAGCTGTTTCAACCATCAGCCAGCAGCTTGGCTGGCATGTCCATTCATCTTTATCAACAATAAGGCTAATGCATAATCCAACAGTTCGACAATATCAAGGGCTTTTTTAATGAAAAATTATTAGGTAAGTTCGGTGCAAAAAGAAATAATTATAAACAATTATTATTTAAAAATATAAAAATTGAATTTCACGTTATTATGAGAAAAAAAAAAGTTATTATTTGCATGCAGTACGTTCACTCTACTACAATCTGTCGTTTTGATTAAGTAATACAGACATTTTCTTGAATTAATAAAAAAATATTATATATTAATTTTTTTAATTAAAAAAAAAAAAAAAAAAGAAGTAAAAGGAAGTGGATGAAAGCAAAAGCCGTGAAACGCGCTAACCCTTTTTTTGTCGAGACCAAAACCATCAACTTTCCTCACGTCAACGAACTACGACTCCTTAAACAGCTCAACTAACAGGCCCACACTAGATAAATCATTCGCCGAATACTTATCTGCCCGTCTAGACAACGCCACGTGGACAACGCCCCACCAGGCTTCAACGTCCGTTCGATTTCCCTTACAAACTTCCCCGAATACAGCGCGTGGTCGAACACGTTCGAAAACTCAAAATCAAAAGTCTCGTTCTCGAAAGGCTGTGCATGGAAATCTCCTTCCACCACCAGCGGCGGGCACGGCACCAAGTCTATTCCGATAGAATCGGCGACCCCGGAGTGCCGCCACCTCCTGACCTACTCGGGCACCGATGGAGAGGGCCTTGGAGGAGTTGGAGAGGACGTGCCGTTGCTTAAGGGAGAGAAAGAAGAGGGAGAAGACATGGACTTTGCGGTCCCAGTTGCGGGTTTTCCGAATGTTACGGAGTTTGGGGTTGAGGGTTTTGTTGAGCTGGTGTTGGATGTAGGCGGCGTAAGAGGAGTAGCCGTGGCGGATGCGAAGGCCGGAGGTAGTGGAGTTTGAGGTAGGGTGGAAGCGGTGGTGATGGAGAGTTATGGAGGCGATGAAAATGAGGGCGGAGAGGGAGAGGAAGAGGGGTTTGAGGATTAGATTGAGTTTTGGTAATGGGGTTATCATTTCGGCATGTATTGTTTCTTCTTATAGAGTGGTGGCAATGGCTGGATGTATGGAAGATAGTACAGGCTAAAGGTGGTGGTGCTATCAGTATCAGCTAAGGGAGGGAGGAATATGTACATCGGGTGGGGAGTTTTGTAAAGGCTGGTGGACGCGTGCTGATGAAGATTCAGGAATCAGATGCAGTCCAGTTTCCAATTTGGAATGTGAACGATATCCCATTCCTATTGGTCCATAATTATTTTTTATAAAATTAAAATTCTATAAGTGACACAAATGATAAATTTATACTACTACTGGCTTATAGCAACAGCAATTTATTATTTTACATTTTATAAAAGATATTCAAAAAAATTATGTAGAAAATGGACAAAAACAAGTTTATGAAATCGATTGCAACTAACTTCGGATTAAAATATTGTTATTTTGTAGTTCATTAAGTCAAGAGATCTTGGATTTTGTGCTTGGATTGGGGTGAAGGGAATTACTCCTCCCTCCTAAAAAAAATATTTGGTAATTTTTTTTTAAAATTTATCCTAAAATATTATTCATTTTTTTAAGATGATAGTTAATTAAGTAAATATATATAATATTCTTATTAATTAAATAAATATTTTCATTTATAATAAATTATTATCACTAATTTTTGACTTTAAACTTATATATTTAATAAATATATGAAAATTTTGTCGTCATTTTATTTGAATATAATACTTTTATTATTACTATCTTATCAACAACATTAAAAATATTATCATGTAAAATATTTTATACTTGATAAAATTAAAAAATTAATAGAAGTATTTTAATAATAAAGTGGAAAAATAATTATAATTAATTAATTTCTTTTAATTTATGTATAGAAAATTTTTCTCAAATATTTTATGTTGAAAGGGGTATTACATATGATGGGTTGGCTGCATGCAAATTTCATTTGAGTTAAGTTAGAACACACACAACCTTTGACACATGCCATACATTAATTATTAGTCCACTGGAGTGCTACTTATTGGGAGGTCCCTACAATGGTTTGATTCGGTGGTGATGATAACCAACTCATGACTCATCATCATGGGCAATACAGAGGTAATGACGAGCATCGAGTCTCATTGATTATCGTCCAAATATACACCAACATTTCGTAATTCTATACATGATATTTAAAGTTTAAACTCAATTTAATTAACGAATTAAGTTTGAATCATTTAGTTCAAATACATTTATACTCCTAATTTTTCTCTCATACAAGAAATGAGGATAATTGAAGTTCTATCATTTTATTATTCCCAAGACTGCATTAAACTTAATTAATTCTATATAACAACGTATGCGTTAAGTCATACGCTTAAACATTTTAAACTTAATTAATTCTACACGTCAGTCTTGCAATTTTAGAAGATGACTCATAATATCACAATTAGACCTAGTGCTGATAACATGTTTGAAGCAGCCAATTCGTGAAGACCCTGCCCTATAATGATCCCTTCCTCACTTCTCATGCTGTTAATTTGGTTTATAGCCAGCTCCAGGATGCTGTAAAGTGCCCATAACATAGCTGGAATAATGGGCAACAGCAGTACCGGACCACGGTTATCACTACCTGCAATTTCTGCTAATATGTTGTGCAGCCATGGCAGAACCATAGGAGTTGAAGAAAAAAGTGGCATCCGCTATCATCATCATTCCCTCCTGTTAAATCAATGGGGACGATGCATGATCTTGACATGGCGAACTTGCAGTTTAGCTATTAAGGGAGTGAAATAAAAAGAATTTTGCTTTTGTTTGGCTGGTGTTTTTTTTTTTTTTTTAAATGGATATTGATGCCCAGGCATTTAGGTTTAAGCATGATAATTGTTGCTCGGGTTACTGCCATGGATCAGTTTCTTTGGCGCAACTTTAATCTATTGCTTTCACAGAGAAGGCAAGGGAGCCAAAAAGACAACTTGAATTAGGAGAAAAAAAAAAAAATAGAGATCTATATGATTAGGAGTTGCTGGAAGCTTAGCTTCCAGATTCCCCTCTCATCCACCAGAGGATAATCTTTTACCTTGGCCCCATTTAATTCTCCTTAATTCTGGAAACTCAATATGCACTAGCGAATCAACACGCATTGCTAATATACTCCCCAATCTTTCTTTGAAGTAATAATATAACCCGTTACTCGATATTCACCTCAGAGACAATCATCACAATACACGTATTTTCTTCATCTGGTGGACAAACAACGTGGTAATTTCAGGGACAGGAAAAAATGTCCTATCGACTGACTGGTTAGAGATGGAATAAAGGTGGGAGACCCTGCGACGGATCCTTCAAAATTGCTGCACATCAAAATTTAACCATTGATGAAAAGCAGCTTCCATTTTAGAATTAAGCAACGTGGAACAGAGGCAAGGAGTTCTCTTCAAAAAAAAAAAAAAAAAAGTAAGAAATAAACTATATACAAAATTCATGCCCTTAATCCAAGGGTTAAAAAAAGCTACCTACCTCAATAGCAATCCTAGCCACATGGACTAGCCTGCCCATAATCTAGACATCGCCACCGCTTTAATCATGTTGGACTTGGCAGCATCCAGCAGCCGATCTGCCTGAAGAGCTCTGTCAAAACAAAACTTGGCCTCCTCCCATCGACCTTCAGCTACAAATACGAGACCAAGATTGTTATATGCGGGAGCATAGCCAGGCTGGATTTCCAGAGACTTGGTAAACATTGCCTTGGCACGATCATATTGTTTTCGTTGCCGATAAAGATTTCCAAGGTTGGAAAATATTGCATGTGCTTGTTCAGATCCGGCAAATGCCAAAGCCTTCTTATATAAATCTTCAGCTTGTGAGGATTCCTCTGATAAGTGAAGCGAAATACCTAGATTATTTAGAAGACTGTAAGGGCAATCCTGGAAAATAAAAATGTTACTGCCAAAAGTAAAGACCTGAAAGGTCATGAATCAGAACATACCAAGGTTCGACCATGCATAGCTACATTCTTTAGAACGACTTACAGCAACCTTGAGATACTTTTGTGCTGTTTCAAATTGTCTAGAACAGAGATAATGCAGTCCAAGCTGGTTCCACTGCACCCCATCATCAGGGTCCTCTGCTATTGCCTAACCAAGACATGAATAGTGATGAGAGGAAATATAAATTATACACGAAAGCGTGCTGAGGTTCTTGCATCATACTCATTTGAAAGCAGTATGTTTAAAAGAGAAAGCAAAACTACTTCCAAAGAGGCAAACAGAATTCCTGTCAACCTCGAAAGTTACCTGCTTTAAACTGTAGAGAGCACGCTCTTCCACATCCACCAATTCATTCCGTTCAGTTTCAAATGCAGCTGAAATCTCATGTTGAGCCTTGTGAACCATGGCAAGTCCGGCCCATGCAATGGGAAGGTCCACCGGAACAGAATCTCCTTCTCTCAATATTGAAGCCATTTCATTTCCAGCCCAAGAAAGCTGTTCACTGGGATCTTGAGACCTTTCTGCATCCTTGATTCGGTGGACTGCCACAGCATATCGACTAGACATACAATTGGGCTCCAATTTCGCCGCCTAAAAAGCAACGAACACAAGGGTGAAAAAAAAAACCCTTCAGGTTTATCACAAAGATGGAGCAGATGCATCTGTAGCAAGTATAACAAATAAAGAAATTTCCAATTGTTCATTGCCAAAAAGCAAATAAAATTTTCCCATCAAAAGATCTAGGAAAACAATCAACAACCTCAACAAAGAAGCAATAAATGACTGTAGCAATGAATCATGAGCACCTTCTCCAAGCACTTGCTTGAACTTCTGTGGTCACCAATCAAGTAAAATGCATTGGCCAGATTTGCCCATATATGGGATGCTTTAGGATCCACTTTTAAGGCAGTGAGCAAGCACTCTTTTGCAGCATTGACACCTTCATCCTGATCAGGAGAAGCACCTTCACCAGCATTAGCCCCAGCACCTGAAAATTTAATAAGAGCAGTAGTCAAGCAAATTCTGTAACCATATGTTATAATTAACAAGAGATGCTATCTTGGAAGAATTATTTATTGCAAAGAATGTAAACAGTAGGGTAAAGAGTTCAAGAATAATGATGCCAAGCTCACCGAAATCATACCTGCAACAACTGAACCATGTTTACAAAGAAGGAAGGCAGCATAGTTGACAAAGGCAGCATGATGATTTTGATCCTTCAGGATCAAATCTTGAAAACATTTTGCTGATAACTCCAGATTTCCACTGTTCAGTCAATTAATTAGCGATAGTTTATTGCTCAGTATCTGAAGGAAACATTACTCATCCCATAACTAGGGTTATGGATCTTAATTGTACAATGTGCAATCCTAACACTAGATAAGACATCGCAATGTGTAAATAAATAAGTACTGCTGCAAATGCTCCCAGAAACTAAGGAACACCTCTAACATTACTAATGTAAAACTCCAACACAACTGGATAGAAAATGGAAGTCATAAACAACAAAACAACTTAATTAATTTCAATTATCACAGAAAAACAAATGAAGATGCCAAAACTTAAAAAGAGAGTAGCCAGGTTGATTGCTCATTGTTCTTCAAATGAGAAAGCACATTCATCCAAGAAGATGGCATGGAAAGCTGGACAGGAGGTGAAGATTCTTTTCATCAATAGTTAATAAAGCCACATAGATAGAAAAGAATCACTTGTGCAAAGTTTCTACCTTTATCCAGTAAAGTTTAATTTGCTTAAAGAACCTATTAATATTGTCAACTATTAATGCCTATGAGGTCAAATAGAGAAGTATGCAGAGAGAAAATTGCAGAAGCAAGAAAGTATATGCTTCAAATCATTGAAAAGAGAAAGTAAAGGCACTTCAAAACTGCACCACAGATATCAGAAATTGTTAAGTAGCAAGATTAAAAATCACCACTAACCATTATCCACACATTTTATATTTCAGATATGCAATTATGTTGGACGCTATAACAATTATATCATGTACTTATACACCGAACTACACTTAATCAGTTATTGCATATAAAATTTGATAGTTTGACACTCCACTGATCCTTCACTCACCTCACACCAATTCTCTAATTGAGGCCACATAGCATAATTATCATTGTCTTACCTTTGAAGGTATGCAATTCCCAGGTTTCCAAGGCAGTCATAGTTGTTAGGATCAATTGCCAACAAAGATGACAAAACTGAAATGGCATTCTAGAAAGAAAAATTGCAGTCCAAATCAGACCATTAATATTAAAAATTAAAAAAATAAACAGCAAAAATAGCATTAGTGTTATACCTGCAAACGGCCAGATTTAAGAAGTATTAACCCCAGTGTGTTCCAAACTGATGCTTGTCTGATATCTGATTGCTTTGACTCCTTTAATCTAGAAAGGATTTCCTCAAGCTCTTCAACCTCAAATTCTTTATCCAAACTATTATCAGCAGAATGTTCAAGGAGAATACACTGCACAGATGATGACAAATGTATCAGAATTATCTGCTGCAGGAATCCTACAATATCTAAAACTTAAATAACACTGACAGCACGTAAGTACAGCAACCTGAGCGTGGTGAATTTGAACTAGTGAAAGCAACTCAGGCCTAGCAACCTCAGCCTCACAGCGCAGCAATATCTCTTCTGCATTCTCATAAGCAGAAACGGCCTAAAACAATTTCCATAACCAAATCAAACTAACATCACATAAATCAAACCTAAACATAACAAGCTAAACATTTTGCAAAATCTACCTTCTGAGGTTGGCCCAGCCGTTGATACATAAGACCGAGTATAAAATGCGCGTGAGCATTCTTGGGCATCTTCCTAGCTACATGCACCAAACCCTAAAGCATGCTTTAAACTAAGTCAAACTAATCGACTACGCATATATAACAAAACAAAGCAGAAAATGAAGATTGGAACTAACAGTTTTAAGACTGCTGACTTTTTCTTCGCGAGAAGAGGAAGGACCTATTCCTTGACTAGGCTGATCACAATCCATATCATCAAGAGAAGCATCTAATATCTTACTATTTCTCGAACGGCATTTCCCCAACTTATTATTCACCCTTTTACCTTCAACTTCCACCGTGTCCGCCTCTTTGCTGCTTTTATCCTGACTCTCATCATTTGTTGCCCTATCACATGCCAAAAATTAGCCAAACAAAAAAAAAGCACAACTCGATTGAATAAAGACATAAGAAGATACCAAACCTGGTGAGGTGAGGGGCTGACACGGCGGCGTCTGTATCAGGAGGATTAGCGTTAAGGTCCGCCAAAACGAGTTTTGGAGACTGGGTAGTCGCTGTTGATATGTTTACAGTGTCGAGTTCGGTTTTGATGGGAACGGAAGCGGCCAACGGTTGAAGCTCCGGTTCGGACATTTTTGAGTTGCGCGTTCATAGAGACAAGAACGCCGTTTTCCAGTTTAGGTTTTTAACTGAAATGTTCAAGATATTGGTAGTATATTTTGGGCTGGGCTTTCGAGTGTCACGGACAGTTATTGTCTTGTGGCCTATGTGTTTCATTCGATTCTGTTAATAATAAGCACAGTAGTTACAGAATGAGATTTTATTTGCGGGATATTTTATTGTAATGTTTAGAAACCGAGATTTCGCACGAATTTAAAAATACAAATAAAAAATTTTTAATTTTAACTGAAAAATATTAATTTGATTTTTAAATTAATTTTTATAAATTTAATTTGATTTTATTTTTTTAAAATTTGACTATTTTAATTTAATTTTAATAATTTTAATAAGCAAATAAAATTAAATTAAAATTTTTCAATTGAATTTGAAATTTGATATAATTCAATTTTTACATTAAGTTCAGTTCAAATTGTCTGCTTTATTGTAATTCAATTTTTTATTTTTAGTTTGAAACCAAATCAATTGTTTCGCCTTCTTTATTTAAAAAATTAAATTATATTTTAATAATTCTCCTATTTTAAAATATTATACTTACAAATTATTTTAATGAAAAATTAAAAATTTTTAATAATAATCTCTTCATTCAAAATTTATTTTTTTAAAAAAATTCTTATGAGCGTCTTACTTTTCTTTCACATGAAAGAAAACTTATATCATTTTTTTTAAAAAAAAGAACAATTAATTTGCAGTATAAAATAAAGAAGCTCAATAGTTAAAATTTGAAAGTAACACCATTCAATTTTAAAGTTACAAAATTAAAAATCATTGGTACTATCAAGTTAGATGATTTTAGAAATTAATGAAAATGATATGAAATCAGTATTTTTTTTTAATATTAATATGAATTAAGAGCGAATATGATTTTATAACCTTGTTTCAGTTGGCTATCCTATTCTTAATTAGGAGATTGTTTGTCACTAAATTATACTTTTTTTTTTTCTTGTCAAGATTTTGTTTCATTAGATTTTCCTTAGCAAGAGTTTTTAATGAGACAATTTTGACTTTATATTCCTTTCAGTAAAGATATTATTCTCTTTAAAAAAAAAGTGAGCATAATTTAATTAACTGAACTATGAATTTTACAAAATACCAACTAGTTGATTTTAGATTAAAAACATTTCAAATTGAAAATCAAATTAAAATTATTAAAAACAATCAAATCAATTATCCAAAAAATCAATGATTAACTAATATATATATAATTAAAAATTACAAAATCATCAAAATAAAAATCAAAATTGAAACGTCAAATCGTTATAGCCAAAATTTTCAAATTAAATTTGATTATTTTTTACTCAATTTAGGACCTTCTGACTTTTTTTCTCACTCGTTAGTTCAAATGACACTGATAATAAGTTGATACAATATCATATTAGAGAGTCATTCTAGGGTGCTACTATGGTACCTTACCATTTTATAATTTTGACCATTAAATCTCTATTATTTAATTCTGATAATTGAGTTTTTTAATTAAATAATTAAGGTTAATATTGATATTCTATAGTATCGTTTTTCAATACTGTTCTACGATAAAAATCCATATATCTCTCTCCCTCTCCCTCTCAAGAACCTCTACTATCCTCAACCTCTTCAATTCTCCGCCTCTTATCTCTCCCTCCACAAGTCTGTCCTCGTCGACCTCTTTCTCGAGACACTGTCATTTTCATAGGATGGTAAGCCAATAAAAGAAATTGTGAAATCCAATGAGATTATGCATATGACATTGTTATCGACTTGCTTTCCTGTCTAATACTACAAGACAAGCCAGAGTTGGTGTAGTGGTCTCTTTAAGGTGGTTTTATGGATGTTCAAATGGCTTTGTAGAATTACTTGATGAATTATGTGATGGAGGAAGGAAATACTGTCGAGTCATTGTCAAATCCATTTGGAGTTAGTATGGATATTATTGATACAGTAAATGGGATTGAGAATCCTCATAATGTTACTTGGTGCTTTGTACTATATTCCCTTGAATTTAAGTTAGTCTTTATGCTGTTATTCTATCTTTTTTTCTTTTGGTACTTCTAATGTACAATATTAAATAGTTTTTTGGTAAGTTGTTTGATTTTTGGAAATGTAAATATATGATTCAAATTTGAGATAATTCTTTAAAATGTAATTTTTGTTATATGTGGGATGACATGCTTTTTTGAGTTATTAATTTGTTTGATTATGAGAAACAAATAAAAATTATGGTTAAGAATATACAACAAGAGTGCAAATTTTTATTAGTTGTTTTAGTTGTGAAGTTGGATTTGGACCCTCTCCTGAACCCTGACAAAGAGGATAGCCTGTCATTGAGATGCCCTTTTTATTTATGGTTAAAACTTACGCGAGATGCCCTTTGAATTATGAGAAACAGATAAAAATTATGGTTAAAAATATACAATAAGAATTTGCTGCTTTGTGGAATTACTTGATGAATTATGTTATGGAGGAAGAAGATACTGTTGAGTCATCGTCAAGCCCATTTGGGGTCAGTATGGGCAATATTGAAATAGTAAATGGGATTGAGAATGTTCATAATGTTACTTGGAGCTTTGTACTATATTTCCCTGAATTCAAGTTAGTTTTTATGTTGCAATTATATCTATTTTTCTTTTGGTACTTCTGATGTACGATATTAAATAATTTTTTTGGTAAGTTGTTTGACTTTCGGAAATGTAAATATATGATTCAGATTTGAGATAATTCTTTAAAACGTAATTTTTGTTATGTGTGGGATGACATACCTTTTTGAGTTATTAATTTGTTTGATTATGAGAAATAGATAAAAATTATGGTTAAAATTATAGAGTTTGCTGATTTTTATTAGTTATATTTGTGAAGTTGGATTTGGACCCTCTCTTGAACCCTGGCAATGAGAATAGTCTGTTATTGAGATGCCCTTTTTATTTATGGAGTTGGATTGCCCAGTTGGAGAGTCGTATATGATTTTAGAATTCTTGAGATTAGTTTGAATGATGAGTTTGAGAGGAGGAAATGAGATTCTTTTAGAGGGAAAAGGTGTCTGAATTTTTGCCTTGAACAGTATTGAAAGACGATAGTATAAAATATCAAATATTAACCACAATTATTAAATTAAAAATCTTAATAATCATGATTAAATGATAGAAATCTAATGGTTAAAATTATAAAATGTTAGGTGTCATGCCATAATGGCACCCTAGAATGACCCAATATTAGGACAGAAAATTAATTTACAACAATAATTAAGTCCCAAATCTGATAGTATCTTGTAGAACGTTAGCAGGCAATAGATGCTATAACTTGCAACTG
Organism: Omphalea diandra; assembly: GCA_949677035.1. NCBI lineage: Eukaryota > Viridiplantae > Streptophyta > Magnoliopsida > Malpighiales > Euphorbiaceae > Omphalea > Omphalea diandra. The sequence goes on from CATIWR010042462.1 coordinate 33,812, forward strand.
CAGTAAAGTAAGAGCGAACTAAAAATGGAAACAGAGGATCACACCATTAAAGCTTATGAGGGGGGAAAAAAGAAACTATCGTCCTAATTCGTCATATTGCAATGTAATCGTCCTAATTCGTCATATTGCAATGTAATAGCAGGCTGCATCATGCCATAACCCCTCTTCAACAGACTCCTAAAGCTATGTTAACAGTAACAACAAGGAACCAACTTTATACATTGGCTGGGATCATAAGACTCTCCATCAGATGACCACTGGAATTTAAAAAAAAAAAAAAATGGGGGCGAAAACCATCAGAAGGAATTCAAGCTAACCATATCTATGTATCCGCTTCTGAAGCACAGAGACAATGGAACAATACAATAGAGGCAACGAGCAACAACAGGCTAAGAGAAGCAAATGGAAATATATTGTTTGTCTCAACTAGCTGATGCCAAAGGTGAATCAGTTGCCAATGACCCGAAAGACGCTTGAAGCCAACCTTTCTTCTGGGCATAATCTACATAGAAACTGAATTTCTCCTTTGCATTTGGAATATCAAGAGCCAGATCATCAAGACCATCCTTGATACGGGTGAAGCCTTTGGTCATCTGATTGATAGTAATCAACCCTTCATTAAAACACTCCTCCAAAAGATCAAGCATCCTATCATTTTTCTTCTCCATAGCCATAACCAATGCTTTCTTCACCACCTCATGGTTAAAGAAGGGCATCGCAAGATCCCGGATACATTGACAAGCCTCACTGAC
>CATIWR010042464.1:0-11144 GCA_949677035.1 Omphalea diandra
AAAAAAAATTAATACTCGTACTAATTGTTCAGTATTTAGAAACTTTGACATAATTTTGATTCAGATATTTTAAATTTCAATCTAGTTTGGTTTGGATTTTGATTATATTTTGTTCAGTTCAAATTGGTTCGATATCAATTATTTAAAAAATATAAATAAAACAAATAAAAATATCGATTTGAACTAAATTGTTTCATAATTTATTCAAGTGTAAAAATATTATGAAAATTTTACAATCAAATAAAAAAATAAAAATTGATTTCATAAATTAAAATTTATTTTTTTATTATGCATCATATCGTTTTCATTGTGATTATAAAGCATATAAATTCATAAAAAAATAAAATATAACAATATTTTACATTAGTTATTCTTTTAATAGACTATATTCATGAACATCATTTTTCATTATCATCAATAACATCAAATATAAGCTGTAATTTCAAAGCTGACTTATAAATTCATTAATCTTATTATATTCAATAATTTTACTTGCTCAATTACATATTTACACTACTCATAGCAATGAAAATAATTTATTTTTCTCATTTTTTTAAATATAACTTGATTGTTTATTACTTTAACTTCAACGAATCAACAACAACAAATTACAATAAATAACTTTTTTCATTACTTTGAACAAAAATTTTTATGCTTTAGATAATAGGGGAATAACTTTTTTTTCTATAATGCGCACTTACATAGTTAACATTTTTATTATTTTACTCCAATAAAAATCTAATATAATTTCAAATAACTTAAAGAAAAATTTTTATATTGTATAAAAAATAATTCTGCACTTTAATTAAAAAAACCTTCCTACATAAAATTTTATTCTAAATCTTATTAAATTTTGCGTCATAATCTAACATTCTCATTTTGAAAATGAACCAAATATATTTTGAGGGAAAAACTCATTCTTGGGTCTAAACTTTTTAAAATTTTTAAATTTAGCCCTTCAGTTTATAATTACTATATTTAAGCCCTTCAACTTATAATTACTATATTTAAGTTCTTCAACTCTTCGAATTTGTGTCGTAAACACATTCACTAACAAATTGTTAATAGATTAATAGAAATAACACGTAACTATTATTATAATATTATTGTTAGTGAGGTGTTATCATAGACATATAATATTATATTATTAACCAAAATTACACAACAATTAGCACTGTAAAATCAATTTAAATCAAATGTTCATTAATATAGTATTGTAAAAACAAAGAAATCTCACCATCAACAACAATAAAAAAACAAATTGATAATAAAAGCAAACTGTTTGAAGGGCGAACAACAACAACAATCAAGAAACCCCACCCACAACAAAAATAAAAAAAATTTCACCACCACCAACAACAAATTTAAATTGTTAGAACATAGACAACAAAATCAAATTATTCACAAACCACACAACTCTCTCCAAAATCAAAATAAATTCACAAAAGTCAAATTGAATTTAATAATTAAACCCAACATTTAGCTTTTTTAATCTTCAATAAACTCAATCAAACCCAACTCTCTCTCTTGAGATTGACATCAGTATCGAAAGAAAAAAGAAAGGAAGGAAAGAATGAGACATCAATTTAATTAGGAGGTTTAAGGTTGGTTTGGTCAGTCTTGGGTTCGAAGGGGAACGGAGGTATGAGAACAATATCGATTTGGAGCGCCAACAACTAGTGATGATGGAGGTTCGATTTTGATGGCAAAAGAGAGAGAGAGAGAGAGAGAGAGAGAGAGAGAGAGAGAGAGAAGGGCCAATTTAGGTGAGAAAATCAAAGATGGATGCCAATAATGATGGTGACATCAGCGAGGAGGGAATGGATTTGAGGGAAAGGAAGACGAGTTTGTAGTGCAGGGATCAATGAGTATAGAAATTGTATTTCTTAATTGTTGTTTGTTTTTGTTATAGGAAAAAATGAATTGATAAAAGTAGAACTTAAATTTTGATATTTGCGAGTGAAAGATTAAATATAATCAGTTATTATCAAAATATTGATTGATGTGTTTGATTTAGTATTAAAAAATTCATTTATAATTAATAAATTTTATATCAAACGACATGTGTTACTCACGTTTGATGGAATTGTTAGTGAATGTGTTTTTGATATAAATTTGAAGAGTTAAAATATTTAAATATAATAATTATAAATTGTGGAGGTAAATTTAAAAAACGCAAAAAATCTAAGAGCACCGGACGGGTTTTTCCCATTTTGAGAAGGTTTCCTTTCCACTTGCATCCGTGATCCATTGAAGGCGAAAAGATAAAAATAATTGATCTCCATGCAACATTAAATTGGCAAGCCACGTGAAGTGACAACTCACATGAAAATTTTTCATAACACTATAAATATTTTAACAGCAAAAAACCTTGTAAAAGAGAAAATCAAGCTCAATGGGGAAAGCAAACTCGTACTTGAGTTTAATATTAAACTTTGTACAATAGGAAAAACACATTTCACTTCACTCTATGATTATATTAAAATATAAGTCGATATTTTTGTCTTTAAATAATTTTAGTTAAATAATTATAAAAATAAATTATTCATTTTAATAATATTATAAATCAGTCTCATAAATGGATAATAAATATCTCAATGTAAGAGAATTAATGAAAAATTAAAAACTCACATCAAAGTTATAAAAAATAAATAAAATGATAAATTTTCTAAAAATAAATGTAAATTTGTATTTGTTAAAATAAAAAATTAATAAAAGTAATGATGAAAATAATATAATTACGAGTTACCGCTAACGATTTAAACAACAATAGTCTCAAAAGATGAGTAAATAAAAAAAATAATTTTAAAATTAAATTTCTTGTTACCTATATTATATTTATATTCCGTGATTGTATATATTTGAATATCCTAACATTCATAAATTTCAAATCATAAAATTGGATCATTTTTAGAAAATTTAAATTATTAAATTCAAAATCACAAATTAAAATTTATTTTTATAGATAATTTTTTTAAAAAAATATTTTAAAATTTAAATTATTTAATTTAAAATAAATGATTAAATCTAAAATCAAACCTAATCTTATTTTTCTAAACGTGAGAAAGTTCAAATTCAAGAATCTAAACTTAATTAATAATTTAGCTAATTGAAAAAACCATTGTTAAACTGATCAAATTGATTTGGGTCGAAGTAGTAAATTTGTTTTTTAGTTATTTACTTTATTTATAATATAATTAGTGTTAATGTTAATGATGAATTTATTTTTAATTAATGAAAATCAAAATTCAAAATTCAAATTTTATCTTTTATTAAATATATCAATTTAATGTTTTTATAAAATTCTAACACATTGAATTACAGAGATTAAAAGAATTGTAACTAATTTTACTCCTCAAACTTTTCTAAAATATTCAATTAAATCTAAATTTTATTAGTAATTAATAAAAAAAAATTTTAGTGTCCATTAGACTCTTTTCTTAACAAATAATAATATTTTTGGTTTACAATTGTAGTTAATAAAAAATTAAGAAAAAGACATATTTTATATTTTCCTGCATTGACTTAAAGGATTTAAAGAAAAGTATCAAAAAGTAACACCCAAAAATAGTGATATTATATTTATCATATAACTGTAGGGTTATCATAATTAGTTCTTGGAGTGAAAAATTTTCATTCTTATCTTATAAGTTATTAGTTAAAATTAAAATTATCATTAAAATATAATTTAGAGTTTTTTTTTCTATGATTGCAATTATTTTTATCTGGTGTGAACAATATAATGGCACATGTAGTTAGAGTATACGTTATACAATTAATAACATTTCAATTGAATAAGTTTTACTGTATAGTCATACCATATGACTACACATATTTGTTTGTTTACAATATAAAACTCTTTAGTAAAATCATATTATACATGGTTGTCCTTATATGAGTCTAATTTAGAATGGATGAATTAAAATCATAAATTTGCTATTGAAGTTTGATATATGTAAAATCAATATATCTCAATTATTTATAAGATATTTGTTCATGATTTTAGTCAATGATGATAAGAGAATACATATAATTTGTTGAGTCAGACTACCATGCATTTATTCATTGATACAAAATTTACTCTATTATATTATAAAAAAAAAGTAAGTAAAATCTTAACTATAACTTATTATAAAGTTTTTGTATATTTTAGAAACCCTCTCTATTTTATTATCTATTTCATTTATTTATTAATAAAAGGACAATGATCTTTTGCATATTAAAATATTTATGCTTTCTTTACATAAAAAGGAAAAAAGAGAAAACAATAATTAAAAAAAAATTAATGAGCCACTCTTTCTCCTTGAAAATAATATGGCTTCTTAAAAATAAAAGGGAGAAAATATATAATGGTTAGAAGTGCTCTTCTCTTTATCTTGGGAGGATGAAGATCGGAAACGGATTGAAGATGACTTTATAGTGATTTTATGCGATGTACCATTACTTAAAGGACACGTTTATTTATTAATGCATAAAATGTGAAGGAAAAATGAGATACATGTGAATTGAATAATATATATTTAAAAATATTTCTTACAAATTGTGGCTGAGTTTTTTAAACTTTTTAATCAAGAAGTATCATTTCAATGCTTTTAAATCTTTGATTGGTAAAATTTACCAATGCTCTTAAATCTTTTATTGGTAAAATTTATGTCCTATAATCATGATATTTTTATTTTTATTTTTAATATTTTAATTCTTTCAAATTAGTATCAAAGAATGAGCGAAGAAAAATGAGTTTTTTAAGATCAAAGTTCTTGTTACCTATATTTCGTGATTGTATATAAGATTTGAATATCATAATCTTCATAAATTTCAAAACAACAGATAATCTTTTATGATTCATTGACTAAAATATCCCGATAATGACAGTTAGATCTCATATTTAATTTCAAATGAAAATTTGACTTTATGCTATTATAAAATGTACAATTATTTAGAATATGTGATGTAACTAATTTGTGATATATTTTTTATTTAATAATGTTATATCTAACTAATTCACCTACATATAACAATAATAATAACAATAGTAATAAATAAATAACAATAAAAAATAGTTTACATTTGAAAAATATAATTATATTTTTGGAAAAGAAATACGAAGTATTTCACTTTTTATTATAGTTGTTATTAATCTTATTTTTTTCTCATATATGTATGTACACGTGTTTATATTATATATGTTGTTGTAATTTATTTATATTTTAATAATAATTTTGATACCATTATTTCAATTATATCTAAATAAATTATTTACAATTTATTTTCACTCATGGATTTAAATATATTATTCGTTGATAAATATTTAAAATTATTTACTCATATTGCAATAATTACACTTACAAACTTGAATTTCTCAAATGCTATTTGAACAAATAAAAAATCATCTACAATTTATTTTTAAACTTGAGTTTATATTTACTTATTAGATGGGTAATTTTAAAAATGTGATGTAGTTAAGTTATGGTAAATTTAAGTTCAATCATATTGTATCCTAGATAATTCATCTACACATCTATATTAATTTAAAAAAAACTTTTTTTTATGAATGATAAATTGAAAATCATATAGTCCATCCATTTATAAAGCAAAATTTTTTTAAATAATCACTCATTTAATTGCTTATCATTTATATAAATTTATATGATAAATAAAAGGTGAGGCATCCTAAAAAAAGTACACAGAATTACAATGATTTTTATTTAATAAAAAAGTTAAAGGAATGTTTTCATTTCTTAGTATAGTTTTTACTTTTATTAAGAAAATAATTTTTCAATGAATATAAAAGTTGGACTAAGGTGTCGTACATGAAAAAAGTTAGCATCGTTTGCCAACTAAACAATGATATATTAAAAAAAATAATTTTAACAAATTTGAATTAAAATTTTATTAATATTATAACATTGGGGTATATAATTTTCTAGCTAAAAAGAGAAAGAAAAAACTATTTTTTCATACGTTCATATTATTTCACAAATGACAAATCAACTATTATAAAAATATAATATTATTTGTTAAAATTATCATAATTTTAAATTGTAAAAATATTTTATCTACTAATATAATTATATTTTCAATCTACTTCAATATTTTTGATAAAATCTTTAAGTACTGTTTTTAATTACTTTTTAATTTGCAAAACTCATATTAAATATAATTAATTGAAAAAATCTATTTTATTCTTTACTCTTACGTAGCTTTCATATACATTTCAAAGTTCAAAACCTTAACGCTATTCCTCTCAAATAAGAACATAAATTCAAAACCTTAAGCATATGTGAAGCAAATAAAAATCGCAATAGTGTCAATATCAGATATTTTGATAGAAAAAGTATAAAATCCTACTTTATGGTTTTATTTTTTGACAAATAAAGTTATATTGTTTGTTTATTAGTAAGACATTTCAAGGTTCAAAACCTTAACGCTATTCCTCTCAATTAAGAATATAAATTCAAAACCTTAAGCATATGTGAGCAAATAAAAATCGTAATAGTGTCAACATCAGATATTTTGATGAGAAAAGTACAAAATCCTATTTTATGGTTTTATTTTTAGCAAATACAGTCATATAATTTTTTTTTATTAATAAAACTCTATCATATAGTATAATATTACTTACAAAGTGATCACATATTGTAATTTCGTTATATTTATCTGACTCGATATCAGATTCTATACGTTATTTTAACTAATTATGTACTAAAAGTTTGATATCAAATTTATTCACTCTAAATACAAAATTTATTCTTTTTTATTTACTTTTTGTATATATTTGAACATATTCAACTATGATGAAAATAAAATTTGTTGAAATATATATAGAAAGTAAAAAAAATAACAAAATCTGTATTTTAAAGTGAAGAATCAAGTATTAGATTAAATAAATATAATAGATTTGTGAATCTAATACCATTTTGCAAACAATATTATACTACAAAATATAATTTTGCTAATTAACAAATCACAATGCTATATTTATCAAAAAGAAAAAATACATAATAAAATTTTATACTTTTCTCTGTTTTGATTTTGCAACTTGCAAGTAACAATGATAATAGTCGTGGTTGCAACGATGGGCGGCTTGATTTGGTAATGCATTAAACACCCGCTTATTTATTTATTTTCTTGAATTTTTTATAATCTCATTTAAAAATTTGAAAAAATAAATTATATTTTAATAATTTTGTGTTTAAAGATACTACATTTACAAGGATTTAATTATTTCATTTTAAAAATGATTTGACAAAAAAATTTATTAATAATTCTATCAACATAAGATTTATTTCAAATAAGAATTAAATGAACTTCGTTAATATAATTGATTTTTTTTTATTTTTCTTGTATGATTTATTTCAAATGAAGCTTCTGAGAATTATTTTTAGAACAAAATAATTTTTTCATTCATAAATCACTAGTCGTTTTCTACGAAATAAATTATCTCTATAATTTATAGCATTGATATAAAATTGATTGTCTATATAATTTATAATGATATACTGACTCATCTCTATAATTATAATACCATACTTATTTCGATTTTTCTTTGATTACTATATTTTTGTTATTGTAAAGATTTTTACCAAATATAAATATAGTGGTATAGTGTTATAAAAATTTAAATTTATATAATACGTTAAATCAGATTTAAAAAGTGATTGTCAATAACATATCGTTATTAAATCAAATAATTTTAAATTATAAAACTTTTATTAAAAAATAGATACTCTCACAAAAAGAAAATAAAATCTCTCACTTTAATAAAAAGAAAACTAACTCACTCTTCATAATAATGAAAAATAAAACAAACAAAAAAATTAATAAAATAGACTAATATTATTATTTTTGTTACGAAAACTAAGAGCAAGAGATTTATGATTGATAAACTAAACTAAACAGAATTTATGTAATTAACAACAAATGAATTGAAAGATTTGCTATAAAATAGATCTATCTTCATTGACACTATAATCTTATTTAGTAGTTATAACAAATCAGCTACTTATTGGATCTCCTTCAGTGTTCCATGAGTTAATCGAGTTCTATTAATGAATGAATTATAAATGTAATTAACTTCCAATCCATTTGTTTAAAAAATCATAAATGTAATTAACTTCCGATCCATTTGTTAAAAAAAAAAAATGGCATTCAAAATTCTGAAGATGAGTTTGAATGTTGATTAAAAATAAAAATATGTATCAGTATCAATTTACACTTGCAAAAATGAGCGTTATCGATTGAAATTTAAAATACAAGTCAAAGATTTTTAAATTTTGAATGAGTAGAAAATAATTAAAAAACTTGTAATAAAATTATATTTAGGATAAGGTTCATTTTGGCCTTTTAACAATTTGAGTGGGTCAATTAAATATAAAATTAATTTTAAACTAATTAACTCTAAAAATTTTAAAACTCAGCTCACTTAAATTCGATGCTGACCTATCAATAAAGCAAATATCATATGTATTTCAAATCATTTAGAATTGAATTGAATGTGTGTGTGCTGGCTTGGATCAATATGACTCAATTTGGTTATTTTAAATCGAATAAAAATTAATAATCAATACCATCTCAAATTATTATTTTAGTTTAAATCGGTCTGATTATGTATATCTAAAATTTGTAAACACCACTACTCACGTGATAGAGAATGAAGTTTAAAATAAAACTACTTTAACTTTTTGAAAAATAACACAAATATCATCATTTTTTTTTTTTTTGCAAATTACCCATTTCACATTATACTGAGCAAAACTATAGATAAAAATTATTATCACATGTTTTCATATAAATCACTATTAAAAAATTATAAAAATATCATTTGGATCATCTAAGTAATTACTGAGCTTTTTGAATGGGAGAATACATTATTAAAACTCTTTGAATGATAATATCTTGAGCATCCCTTTATCATTTAGAAAGTGCAATATTATTTGAATCAATCAATACGAGTGATAATAATTAAAAGAAATTTAGAAGAAGCAATTAAACAGTATACCGGGTGAAATAAAAAGATATTTTGTTCAACAACATGCACTAATTTTAGACCAAAATTTCACTAATAAAATATAGTAGAAATTTCATAAAAATTACTATTAAAAAAACTTCTTATTCTAAATAGCCACAGCCCCATTATGTGAGCCAAAAACTTCATAATCCTCCCCCACTTTGAAACCATCGATGGCCAGTAACAATGCTCACATTCATGAGTTTCAATCCAATTTTGAAATAAGAACACTCATGATTTTAGACTCTTATTCATCATTTGAGGCATCATTAGATCCCTTAGCCACATCAATCTCTATTTTCCCTATCTTCACCTTTTATATTCTTTGTTATCGCCTCTATTGGCGGATAAATATGAGCGTGAATTTTGATTTAGTTAAGGAACAATTGAGATTATTAATTATTGTGGACAAACAATATGGGCATGATTTTATGGATTTTGGATCGGATGCTATGAAAATAGAAAAAACAAACTGAGAATTGCTATGTCTTTTTTATTATTCTGTTCACATAAAGTAATTTTGGCCTATGGAGAAAGAGAAATATATGCGGGTTGAGAGTGATTCTTCTATCAAAGAAGGATAGAAGAAGATAAAAAAATACATATATATATATATATTGATCGAAAAAAAATATAAAAACAAAGAAAATGGTTTTTATTTTGTTTTACTTAATTTTGAGTGCTTATTATGCATCATTAATTGATAAGAGGTTGTTTGAACTGGATTTTAAAATATTTAGAGTTAATTGGCTTAAAAATTAATTTTGAAACTAATTAAACCTGCCTAAAATATTCAAGGACCAAAATAAACCTAATTCTAAGTATATTTTCATTTGACAATTCAATCAGTAATGCTTTCATTGTAGTGCCACAAATTCAAATATTTTGCATTTTGTTTAATTAAATCCTCTCACTACTTTTTTTTTTTCATTTATTATAAAGATAATGATGAGTTATAAATCACTGTCGTTATTTTTAGCTAAAATAATATATTGAAATTTTTTTTTATTTCATACGAAACAGAAAATCAGAAAAATATAATTTATCTATTTAATATTTAAATTCATAAACTCGTAACTTTAAAAGACTAGTCTACTTTCTTTCAAAAAAAAAAAAAAGAGACTAGTCTACTTCTATATTCAACTATTACTATACAGTTGTGAAATTTAAATGTGAATATCATGTAATGAAATATTTGGACATGAAACAGTGAAAGCCAACAATTAAAAGAAAAAAAAAAAAGAAAACTTTTAAAATGTAATAAGGAAATTTGAAATTTTACATATCACAAGGCGAAATTTTAAAAACATAGATTAAAAGCTAAACAAATTATAATAAAAGTGAGACATTATATTTTTTTCCTTAAATTTCATTTTCTTGAAATGTATGAATCATTATATTAGTAGTTTGGCAATTAAGTATATGACTCATAATGCAAAAAAGTAAGGATTCATTTGAAATAATAATTTTTATCAGACTCTATAATTTAATTAGAACTGCCAGGAAAACTAAGGGTCATGATTTAATGAAACGTGCAATATACTCGAAACGTCTCGAAATTAAATTATGAGATCGAGTCCATTCTAACTTATTTAGACCACTCTGAGACATGATGCGATGGATCACATGAAGTAATCCAAATTGGCCAAAGGATAGTGTTTTTAATTATAATTCATAAATTACACTTATATTTCTAAAAATTTGTTATGTCTATTATGGTATATATTAAAATCTGAGACATTTAAAAAAAATTGATATCTTATATACTTGACTTATATTTGAATATCTGGAAAAAATTGTAAATTGTTTTTTATTAAAAATTTAAAATTAAGAAATATGACAATATGTTAGATACTTTTAGGTATTAAATTAAATTATAAAAATATTATTTTCAGTTTGGAGAAATTACATATTTATTGAATAATTAATAGCTAAATTAAGTTAATTATTGGCATATTTTTTTAAAGAGTTAATGACATTAAATTATGAAATTTTCATAATATATACTAATTAATTACAATTATTAAAATTATTTTGAGATAATTATTAATTTAAAACAAACAAACAATATTGAAGTAATCCATATTAATTTAACAATATATATATATATATATATATATATATATATATATATATA
>CATIWR010042500.1:0-44630 GCA_949677035.1 Omphalea diandra
GGTTTTGTTTTGGCCTGTAAAAACACTTTTAGAAAGGTTTAAGTGTGAGCCTAGTGAAACACTTGAGTGAGGTTTTGTGTTAGCCTAAAAAACACTTTGTTGTAAGGTTGTGTGTTAGCCATCAAAACACAAGTTGTATAAGTTGAGTGTGAGCTTGAAAACACCATTGAGATAGTGAAATACCCAATTGAGTGATTGGCGAGTGGACGTAGGGTCAATTTTGCCTAAACCACTATAAATTGTTTGTGTCTCTATTATTCTATCTTCTCCCCTTTATCTTTGTTTTAAAATTTTTATCCACCAATTTAATCCCCCTTCTTGGTGCCTAGGGACAACACAAACTATGTACAGAGAAATAAAGAGTTAGAGTTGTAAGAATTAACTTTGCAAGGGGTTTGACATAATCAATGGTTATCCTTTTGCATTCAAGTCCATTTAGTGGTGTATTGATATGCTACAATCACCAAATAGATGTTACAAACAAAACTATGCCCAAATATCTAAAGCATGATAGGCAAATCCTGCATTTAATGCTTGTTAGATGAAATTCATGGTCAAGACAAAAATTCACTGTTAGGACAAGAAATTTGCACTCTCTATTTCAGGTTGTGTCTAATGGCTAGTGACACGTGGCAGCTTGATATTGATCCTTTCAAAAACTAGCCGTTGGATCTCTCTAATGGATCTCAAAAGTAACGATTGCGACTGAAATTCACAATCTTTACCAAAATTTGTTGTCACTACCAAGCCGTTATACTTACCGCGAATCAAACTGGAGTTTTGGCTTTCTTCTTTTTCTACTAGTCATGGTCACTACCAAAATTTACAGTCGCTACTTTTGAATCTCAACAGAACTTTTCAAAATTCATAGTCGCTACCGAAATTTGCAGTCATTAATTTCGAAGGTAGATTTTTATACTGAGTTTTTTTTTTTTTTTTTTTTTTTTTTTACTTCTATTCAACTTTCAATGAGATTTTATCTTAATATCTACAAGATCAACACTTAAAATTGATATTAGAACCTTTCAATCTATATTGTGAAGATAAAAAAAGAGTCTTGACTTAGGTTTAAAGAACCTATTCCAATAATCGCCCTTTTTTTATTTTGATAATCTAGATTGAATATGCAAAGGATAAAGAATTAATTATGCATGCTCCAAAGTGAATGATTGTAAAGTGATTCAAATATGAAATTGCTCCTCCTCAATCCATACTCCTCTTTAATTATTCTAATAAGATCATTATCTTAACTTTTTACAAATATAGTTCAATTTTCTCTCCCCTTTTTGTATGTTTCCTCTTTGTATATTCAGTCAATTATCTCTCCCTTTTTGTCAATATCAAAAAGATAGGAAATATGAGGGAATAAGAGAGAGAATGGAGAATATGAGAGGGAATGTCCACAAACTTATCAATTGCACAAGCTTAAATAATAATAGCAAGCACAAACAATTTGCACAATTGATCACAATTTGTCACATAAGAAGATAAATGGATGAAACATACATTGCATGAAAATTTCATAAAAAAACATAAATGTAAAATAATTCAAATATTTAAAGATGTTTGATTACATAAACTAGGGCCCAAAATTTAAGAATTTTCATATATGGCCCTAACATAAAGTATATGATATTTTGATGATTGATTTATACATTTGAAATGTAGAAAACCTCAAATGCCAAAATGAATTGATTCAACTCATCACACAATTAATCACATCAAATCAAACATGTCAACACATAGATATATCAAGCAATAAAATGCACAACTACTTCCCTTAGACAAAAGCATAAATATATAAAGTTAAAAACATAGGAGGTAAGGGATACATTACAAGTTTAGTATCAATTGCTTTATACCAAATAATCATTTGAAACTTTATCCCTTTTACATTAGCAATCTCCATTAACCTTTAGATTTTCCATGACAAGAATTTGGTGAATGAGTCTCTACCTACAATATCAAACACATTGCTTTGGTACCCAAACATACTTGAGGCCTTGGGGATTAGGATTGGAAGGGTCCTCCAATTTGAGGTACGTCTTCCTAATGTGTCAAAAGACATTGATGTACCCATATCTCATGCAATAATGTCATTGGAGTTTAGACTTATAAGTCTATCTCCTATGAGCAACCTTGTTGTGAGTAGGAGACCTTCTCACAGTTGGGTTTTATGAATGTATGCAAGTGCATGAGTGAGGAGTAGAAGAGAGGTTTTTATGTGTGTGTGTTTGAGCATGCCTCTTTGTGGACATGTATGCATGGTTAGCTCTTTTAAACTTATCTCTTGAGCCTTTGAGATTCTTTCTTTTATCGTTAGGCATAGGTGGTTTAGTACTAGGAGCACTTTTCTTTCTACTGACCTCAATACTAGAAGTTTGATGTGTTGATACTTTAATGAATGTAGTAAGAGAGGATGTAAATGAAGAGGCTCCATTGAAGTCTAAATCATGTCTCACTTTGAGATATAATAAGTGCATCTAAAGCTTCTTTCCCCTTATGAAATTCAGCGATGGAATTCCTAAGCTCAATAACTTCTCCTTTTAAAGTGTCATTTTAATTTTTTTTTAGGGAATCAAGAGAGTATGAAGATTTAGAAAGATTTTTCAATGATTTTTTGAGTTCTTCATTAGAAGTCCTTAAGTCACTTTTAAGATTATGTAAGCATTTAAATTCATCCTCAAGTTTTGAACAGTTTTTCTTATAATTTTTCATTTAGGACTTATACTTTTCACATTTCAAGGCTCAAGCTTTAAAAAGCTCATCACCCATATCATCGAATACATCATACTCATCACAAAAGTGTGAAGAAGTATTTACTTCATTAGATGAGTCCTCTTGAGCCATGAACCAAAAGTTTGCAACTTCTTCATCTTTTTCTTTATCACTTGAATCATCATCCCAAGTAGCCTTAAATCTCTTCTTTTTTTCTTATGATAATATAAAGATGACTTTCTTTAGATTCTTCTTTCTCTTCTCCTTTTCATCAACTCCTTGGTCCTTCTTGATATCTTGGCAAGCTCTTCTTCTTTTTTGTCTCTTTCATTTAAGTCACTTTAGCTTGAATCATTTTCTTAAGCTTTAAAGGTGAGAGCTTTCTTCTCCTTTTTATCTCTTTGTCCTCTTTATCTGTTTGTCCTCTTGTCTTATTCATCTCTTCATTCTTCTTGAGAGCCATCTCATGAGTGAGAAGCTTGCCAATGAGAGTATCAATTGGCACCTTCCCAATCTCTCAATTGGACTCTTGAATGCTATATACTTTTGCACCAAATTTATCCAATAAAAGAGATTTAAGGATTTTAGTATTCACCTTATAATTGGTAAGAGTTCTTTTAAACTTCTTCATGTTTGTGATAATAGAGAGGAATCTATTTGTTAGATCGGTGATGCTTGCATTATTTTTTATCATGAAGAACTCTCACTCTATTACGTACATCTCTAACCTACTTGATTTCATAAGAGTTGTGGCCTCATGATAGTTTTCTAGTGTTTTCATATGGAATGTGAAGTTAGGCAATGTTGGGCTCTCCTAATTTCTTCTCTTGACATGGAGTTTAGGATAATAGTCATTGCCCTTTTGTTCTTCTCATTTGCCTTTCTATGGGCTTCACTTCATTCTTCTCTTGTAATTACCATCTTTACTCTTTCAACCATCTTTGTTAGAGGCTTCCACTCTTTAAGTACATAATCCCATAAGTTGATGAGATCGCTAATAAGATATATCTCCATTTTATGCTTTTAGAGAGCATAATCATTGCATCAAAGTGGGGATTAAGTTGAGAGTGGATTCTTTCTTGTGTCATTGATCTTTTCTCACATAATTAAGGCTTCAATTGAGACTTAGCTTTGATACCAATTGTTGGCCGTAGTGCACCAAGAAAGAGGTGTTTGAATAAGTGAAAATTTTAAACTTTTAGAGGAAGCTCACATGAATAAAAGATTAGAGAATGAGGAGAAGAAGAATGAATATAAGAGTTTTATAGTGGTTCAGGTATTAACAACCCTATATCCATTCCCTAATTTATTAATTATTTCATTAAATCACTAGTTTTCTACAAGTTCACACTCAACTTAGTGTTTAGGCTCACACCAAACATTACAAGTGTTTTCCCAAGGCTCACACTCAACCATGTGTTTATGCTCATACCAAACCTTATAAGTGTTTTTTCTAAGACTAATAATCAAACCTATACAAGAGTTTTCTAAGGCTCACTCTAAACTTAAATAAGAGTTTTCTATACAAGGGCTCACTCTCAAATCCAAACCTAAACCTAAAGTGTTTAAAGCTTACACCAAACTATGTATAAATAAATAAAGAGTTAAAGTTGTGAGAATTAACTTTGCAAGAGTTTTGGCACAATCAATGGTTATCCTTTTGCATTTAAATCAATTTGGTGGTATATTTATAGGCTACAATTACCAAAGAGATGTTATAAATAAAACTATACTCAAATATCCAAAGCATACTAGGCAAATCCTATATTTAATGCCTATCAAATGAAATTTGTGGTCGAGATAAAAATTTGCGATTAGAAAATGCATTTGCAGTCAAGACAAGAAATTTGCGATCTATTTTGGGCTGTGTCTAATGGCTAGTGACATGTGATAACTTAATAATAGTCCTTCCAAAAACTAGTCATTGGATCTCTCTAACAGATCTCAAAAGTAGCAGTTGCTATAAAATTTGTAATCTCTACTAAAATTTGCGATCGCTACCAAGCCGCTATACCTACCGCAAATCAAATTGAAGTTTTGGCTTTCTTACTTTTTTGTTGGTCACGGTCCTACCAAAATTTATGGTCGCTACTTTTGAATCTCAATAAAACTTTTCAAAATTTGTTGTCGCTATTGAAATTTGCGATCGCTAATTTCAAAAGCAGATTTTCATACTTTGATTTTTTTTTCTTCTAATCACTTTTATTTAACTTTCAATGAGATTCTATCTTAATATCTGTAAGAACAACGCTTAAAGTTGACATTATAACATTTCAATCTATATTGTCAAGATCAAAAGAGAGTATTGACTTAGGTTTGAACAACCTAATGCAACATTCTCCACCCATTGTGATTTTATTGTAAGATCCGAAAATCAGTTTTAAGAAATTTTAATAACTTGAGCTATTTTAAGTATATTTTCCTCTAATTTTATGTACATAATAATGAATTTTAATGATTTAATGATAATTAGATATATTTAATATATTTAAGAAGATTATTTAATATATATGTTAGCATTTTAAAGAGAAATAATTTATATTAATGTGGTTATTATTTAGTATTTTAAAGAGAAATAATTTATATTAATGCGATTATTATTTTAATTAAGATAAATGATTTATCATAAATTATATTCAAAGAGTTATGTTTAATAAATATTATATATTTAAGAATTTAAATTAGTATGTAATGATATTTGATATTTTTAAGATGAATTTTATATAAAAAAAATATATTTAAGATTTTAAGATTTTAAAGATATAAAATTAATTATTTAAATATGAAATTAATTGAGACATAAGGAATTTATGAAAATTAGTTAAGCTAATACGAGCATATAATTTAAATGATTTTAAATTAATTATATTATGTGAATTTAGTATGTTAAGTAAATATTTAAAGAATTATAATTAAATGATATTCAACATATTAATTTATTTAAGTTTATTAAATTATTGATTAAGTTGTTTTAAGTGAGATATTATGTGTATTGATTTTAATTTAAAGTATTTAATTATGAGAAATTAAGTTATTTATATGAGAAGAATTGTTATTAATTTTAAGAAATTAAATTATTTATGAGAAGTATTTTATGTCATGAAAAGTAATTAATTATGAATGATTTATCATTTAAATTAAGTAAATTTAATATTAATTTTTTAAGTAAAAATATTATATTTATATTTAAGAAAATTAATTTAATTTAAGTTAATTTATGCATTTTAAAAGAATTAATTTAATTATGAATGAAAATTTTAATTTATGAAATTTAAATATTTTATAGGTACAAATTTTAATTGTCAAAATTTTAATTCGCCATCAAAGAATCATTCCTCAGGGCCTTCTCTGGCAATGTTCGAAGAAGAGGCATGGGTGCAACTCTTGGAACCACGTCCCTATTGGGCCTATCACCCCGCCTCCATTCTAATAGGAGACGTCACCCTAGAAAGAAAAGGGAGTAGTAAACCCTCGTAGTATAAGAAAGATGAAATAACGAGATGAGAAAATAAAATAAGGTAATAAATAATAATAAAAATGAGAAAAGAAGGGTGAACACATATCAAGATCAAATGAAAATTAAAAAAAGAGAGAAAAGCCAAATAGCAACTCAAGGTAAGTGAACATTTAATTCGTTGAAGAATCTAATAGTTTTGTGATGTGTAGGTGGTCAGATTTTTGGACAAAAGATTTGAAGGCACAAAATAATTAGTCCGGGTGATTAAGAGATTTTTCAAAAATTTTCTAAAAATGATGAATATTAATTTTTTGAAAAATTTTATGAAAACCTTAAAAGGCAGCTCAACAATCACACAGGGATATCGCAAATACAGCACAATATGCAAATTCTCAAGAAATAAATAAATAATTTATTTATTTCAGTTAAGTATCCTAAACCCTTATAGATTGTTTCATAAATTAACTTCACCAGATTTTCATGTAGATCACCAAGAAAATGAAAACACATGAATTGAAATAATAAATCAAATTGATAAATATAAAAAGAGAACCTCATTGAAAAATAAAAGGTAAACGTCCTAAAGCTATCCTTGAATATTTTAAAACAAATAATGTTTGCATGCAAAAGGTTGTTCCAAGGCAGTGCCTAAAGTCTCAACAAGAAATTTAAGAATAAAAAGAGGTAAGGGAAAAGGCATCTACCACTCTCAAAGTGGCTCTGACTAAGTGACGGTACAAGTTATAGACCGTTGGTGTGTTGCCACACAAGGGAAAACCTATCGGAATCATCTTTGCCATCATGCTTGCTAAAGGGCTCAGCTTTATGAACCCGCACTAAGAACGTAGCTGCTCTAAGGCATTGTGTGTAGTAATGTCCTTATTAAAAAAACTCCTCTAACATGTTAAACATTTCATTATCGGTAAAACTAGGCATGGTGTCATCTCCGAAAGTGACAAAAAACCTAAAAAGCTAAGTCCATAAAGCTTTTTAGGAGTGAGAAAGAAGAGAGAGAAGGAAATCGCACAAATGGCTAAGTATCATTGTCAAAGGGTCTATATAGTGGGGTTAGTCTGTATGGCCTTGGATGGTTTGTATAGACCAACTTCTGTGTTAAGAAATGAGATTCCAACAAGTGGTCTGTACATACTAGCCATGGTCTGTACAAACCATTAATAGCTAGCAGGCCCAATCTTAACATCTTATGCCCATTCTTGTTCCTTTAACCTCAAGCCCAATCACATTTAAGTTCTCGACTTCATTAAAGCCCAGTTATAAAAAATTGCCCCACGTAAGGCCCAAGATGTCAATGTAATAATCCAATTTACCAAATAAATTTTCAAATTACCCCTAAACATTCCCAAAGACTAAGACACTAAGTCAATTACCAGAATACCACTACCATTATCAAAGTCTTAAAAAGATAACTCAGTCCTCCAATTTACTAAAAAAATTATCATAATACCCTTATTGCTACTAAGGTATTTAGAAGGCAACTTGACCCTTTAAAATTGCTAATCAAATTACCCTCTAGCTACAAACTTGACTTCCCTTTGAGCCTTATGAAGATTTCTAAGAAAAGATTTGCCATCCTACAAAGATCTAAACCTATAAAGACATTTTTTTTACAATATTCAAGCTCATGCTCGTTGCTTTAGTACATTAATGAACCTTTCAAAACAGCCAAAAGGGCTCCAAAAGTACTAGCTCATCTTTAACATGCAAAAAGGGCATAAAATCAACCCCAAGCGACATCTGTGATGCAAAACCATTAGCCAAAAATGCTAAGGCACTTACAAAAAATTCAAGAACATTAGCAACTACCAAAAGATAACTATAAACACATCGAATGAAAGAATATACCTGGTACCTGCTAGAGAGCTACTAGAACAAACTCAACACCTGCTAAAAAGGTACTAAGAGATACAAGAGCCACTTGTTACTTGTTAGAAAGTTGCCAAAACAAACTCAATACCTACTAAAAAGTTGTTAAGAGATACAAGACCACCTAATACCTACTAAAGAGTTACTGAAAGATGTAAGGACCACTTAGTACTTGCTAGAAAGCCACTAAAACAAGCTCTAGTACTTGCCTAAGGAGCTACTAGAAAATTATATCATCTGGTATCCTTGGTAATTTTTATAGTCCTCACATTCACTTTGTTAAGTCTTATTCAAACAATCATTTTCTCAAATGTTATTTTTCAAGCTCTACAAAGCATAGGGAAACTGTAATCATCAGCTTTTATGCCTCAAGATGCAAGTCTAATGATGAAAATCACAAATTATTTTCCATAATGTAAAAAGGAATTGTTAAAAGGAAAGAAACAATACCTAAGGAAACTTTGGAAAGGCCCTAAGCCTAAGCCCAAGGCTTCCAACCTATTTAATGGGATGTACATCCTATGAAACTGGGTTGTATAGCCTACTAAATTGAGATGTATAGCCCACCAAACTAGGATGTATAGCCTACTTCAAGGATGTACAACCAAGGTTAAAACTTAAACCCTAAACCCTAGAACATTCTAGAACTAGTCCCCTCTAAGTCCAAGTCTGTACAACCTAGCAAAAAGGATGTATAACCCATCCTTTAGTTGTACAACCCTTTTAAAAACCTTAATTCCAAAACTTTCATGGTCTTTTCTATGATTAGACATAAATAACATGCAACTAGAATGATTCTAGTCTCTAGTACGCTTTTCTTCTTCTATAAATACCTCTTTATTTAAAAGGGAAGGGAAGGCTTGGAAACCAAAGGGAAACTCAACTAAATTTTCTCCATAACTAACACTTATAGTAGAAACACCAAAACCCCAACTCCTTTCAACCACTCCCAAGGTAAAGCAAGGCCTTGCCTTTGCATTCCTTATTAGAGGATGAAAATCAAATGGTAAGTCTCTAAGGTAAAAGAATGTTCAACAGGATCTAGAGGATCCCCCTTCTCTTCTTTCTTCTTTCCTTTCTTTACTTAATTTTTTATTATGGAAATCTAACAAGCATAGGCTATACAGACTTAATGTTGCCTATACAATCCTTTTTTTTGGCTGTACAACCCTCAAAATGGGTTGTTCAACCCACTTCAATCAAGGATACAACTTGTAAAGCTTTTCTTTCTCACCTTGATTTCTCCTTTTTAAAACTATTTTTTGAGATGTTCAATAGTTCCTTTGGCAAAATGGGAGGAAGCCAAAGGGCCTAGGATCCTTATTAACTTAAGAAATAATTTTGAGTGAGTTTAAAATAGTTTTTTTTTTATGAATCGTCATGTACTAATGCTTTATGTTTTTCCATTTTGAGATTAATGTGATTCTTAAGGCTCTGTTTTGATTTTTTTGGTAGTAACCAAGTGAGGAACTTACTGTTCCTAAGACCTTCAGAGCTCTATTATGGTTATGCTTATTTATAGGTATATTACTAAGTACATTTTTGGCCTTATGATTTCCCTTCTACTAGTTGGCATTCTAATCCCCTTAGTGCCTAGTAATGTTTATGGATGCCTAACTCTTTTTGAGTAATGAGAGTAAGGGTTCATCAATCCTAGGACCTCTTTTATGATAATTTCACCTTAGGACATTCAAAATCCTCCAAGTGTTTTACATTACATGTTTACGATTCTCTGTCTCCTATTATACATGTATTTTATGTGATGGTATTATATTGCTCTTTATATGATATCAGAGTGCTTGTAATTATGGACTTAGAAACATGAATTAAGTACCTTGACATGGGAGATATGGTAATGTGAGCTTTGTTTATTTGATTTTATTTTAATTTACTCGATTTTATGATTAGTTACTGATTTGAGCATTTTCTTTAGGTCAAGGTTCTTGTTTAAGCTACACGATGAATTTTGTTATTGATAATCCTCTTTTGACGGTTACATGTGATGTATAGATATGCATGCTTGTCCTATGCCATGTCACATGTCCTCTATCCCCCTTCGAGATATGTATGTTATGTGATGGATGGAAATGCATGTTGTACCCTTTGTCATTATGCATGTCCCCCCTCCCATTGGAATTGATTGTTTGATTTACTTGACTATGTTAAAAGGCATGTTTAGGGTCATTAATTAAACTAATGAATAACTTGGTTAAAATGGAAAAAGTGAATGAAAGATGTTTGAAGGTCGGATCCCAATATCTAGGCAATTTTGGGGTGCCTAACCTCATCCTGAGTCATAGCTAACTTTCAAACACAATCTCTGGTGGGGTAAAGATGAAATGAGCCTTCTAATTGACTTACCTTAGGTTCAAATTTTACCTTTTTTAGATTTTTATCCTGACTAAAGTCAAGTGGCAACTCCATATCCCTAAGGGATAATGCTAATGTATTGTCCTACCTTGGTCCCCTAATGACCACCATTTTGGAGAATGAGCTTCAAACTTGTGCAAGGCCTATAAGATCCTTTATTTATCCCAAAGCATGTCATGTTTTGGGGTTCATGCCAATGCTCTCGACCTCTTATTGGTTAATAAAAGGATAAAGTCACAAGCAATATTTCACTTATTCGAGTGCAACCATAATAAACCACTTATTGATTCAAAGCATTCGCACACGTATAAGCTAATCAAGCATTATTGGTGACTATTGTCTTAGGAATGATGAATTATTGCTCATAAGTTATTGTAACCTTCCCTATTCTAACTATAAAAGGCTCACAAAACCATGTGAGAACTAAAAAAATCATAAGAAACAAACATGAAGTAAGTTGTTATGAATAATATTACGAGTAATATTAAAGGGTTATATAGGTCGTAAAGTGGTATATACGAATCTTCCATTGGTCTATATAGGCCATAGTTTGTCTTTACAACTCATTTGATCTTCTCTAAGCTGAAATCAAAAAAATAAAAGAAAAAAAGGAAAAGAGAAGAAAAATGGTAGGGGGAAAGAGTTTGTAGATGCCCCAAATGTTGTCTTTCACATTTAGAGGCACTTTCATATTGATATTTTTCTCTAAATGATAGGAAAAATAATGCAATGAATAAAGGAAAGACTAGAATACCTTGAACCCTCTAGGTGAGACCTTAGTGTTTATGGTTTCTATTTTGATAGGGTTTTCATAGAATTGAAATACAATTTTAGCAGAGTTTTGTTAGGAAAAATGATCATCCCCTCTTCCTTCAATATGAGTGGTTATTTATAAAGGGAGGTGTGTGCAACTAAGTCCAACGGTTTAGGTTACACCATTTTCCACCTCCTTTCACACTTCCTACAAATAAGAATAAGGAAAATTCTAGAGATTAATGTTTGAAAGCTGTTTATATAGCCATAAGGTTATCTATACAATCTTAAGGTTGTCTATATAGCCCTCTTAGGTTTAGAGATCATTATTCTAGAACTTCTTGCTATTGGACTTTAATGAGATGTCTATATAGCCTGTTAAAGGTCTCCCTCTTAAGTTAGTTGTACAAACATCTACTTTACTCCCATAAAAGCTCTCAAGGTTTGGTTAATTGAAAGGTTGGTCTAATTCAAGTCTTCTTCCAAGCTTTTGCCACTTTATTAGACACTGCTTCCCCTATTATTTGAAGAATTCAAGTAGTTTCTCATTATTATGCTTACATCTTAATGACCTAAAATCCAATACTCATAACTAGCTTAATTAAAAGAAAGATTACTATTACTTTGTTAATTAATATTAATGAAGTAGTTTTTAGGAGAAATGATTTAGGAATGATTAAAGTAAATAATATCTGCTTCATTATTTTTAAGATGCTAATAGCTGGGGATCTACATAACCAATGTTGATTTTTGCATAAAATAACAACTAAAAGCATAAGTATGCAAAGCATTTTGAATGAAGTTGTATGTTAAGTAACCAAGTGTATTTGTTACCCACGTTTATATTTACGTAAAAAGACAAATAAACTCTTTAAGAAAGAAAAAAAAAAGTAAGAGTGAAAATTTATATGCTTAATGCAGAATGAATACTAATGATCTCATATGCTTAAAACGTATCTTCTCATTATTAATTAGCAAAGATAATGATGATATGACATTATTTATATTGTAATTATGCCTATTGATAATCTAGTTAGAATGTTTATTGTGATATGTATGTAAAATATTGCCTTATTATTTCTAGATTGAATGAATGAGTTTTCTTTTCAAAGTAGCAATTCAACTATAGTTCATTTATTTCAAGGAAATCCTTGATTAGTAACTCTAATGTAGTACTTAAATGATTATCATTGCAAGCAAAATAAAGCTATATGTTTTTGTAAAGGTTGCAAAGGATTTTGCCAATATAGTTCTTAATTACTTGGGGACAAATAACCTTCAAGTGTAGCAAAATTTGTTAGGCTTAGTTTATTCACAATATTTTATGAGTTTTAAGCTTGGTCTGATGTACTTCTATGATGAATTTAAGCTATTTTGAGTTTACTTATGTTATTTCTATATATGAATGTTTTCAAGGTGTTTAAGAAGATTTGGAATGAATATGAGCGAAATAAGCTAAATAGATAACTGCAAGGATCGAGCAAGAATTTTAGTAAAGCGAAGGAGGAAGCTATATGTTGCAACCATGACAAAAGTAGCAGCTTGCTACTCTTAGAAGATCTTCTCTTCATTGCAACCGTAATAGAAGTCACATCCTACGATGCCTAAGCTTCATTATTATATTTATCTAATGTTTTATTTATTTTTGAAGAGGTATAAAAGAGTATCATTTAGGAGTTTTCCAAGAGAGCAAAAAAGGACCTTTTAACTATCAAGGGAGGGGTTTTTGAAGAAAGACTTTTCGACAATCAATAAAGGCTTTTTTAAGAGAAAAATAAGTGAAAAGAGACTTTAATTCAAGATATTTTCCAATAGTTCAAGAGATCACTTGAGAAGGAAAGAGAAAGAAGAGGAAATAGTTAATCATCAAGATAGTTTAAAGAATTCTATTTCTTTCTTCTTGTTTCTTATTTCTTTGTTCAAGATGATGCTTACACATTGGATTTGACTTGTTTTGTTAGTATATTAGGCTAGATTTTTTATCCAGAGCGTTGATGTAGCCATGAAAGAGGTTGAATGATTTATAATTTTAATGATAATGTTAGATCTTTGTTTCTTTCGTAAGTGAATGATTTTTGAACCTAATATTTGTAATTAACTAGACACCAATTGCATGATTTATATTTCATTCATAAATCAAGATATTGTTAATTGAAATACACTTAAAGCCAAATCCCCTTAGGTTAATTGACGAGTAGAGATAGCCACTTAACCTATTATTATCATTAAGGATTGCTAGACCTAAATAAGTAAGGTTATATTTAGTTTACATTGAGAAATGGTTTTATGAAATAAAATTGCAATATTGAGTGACACATAATAGAAAGGACTTAAACACTATAAAGACAATAAATAGTTCAAGCTGCATAATCTAACTTGCTATTAAAAGAATAAGGTTTCATGAAATTCCATTAAGGAGATCAAGTGCCCTAGGTTTATTAATATAAGGTTTTCTTTCTCATTGCTTTTACCTTTTTGCTATAATTTATTTAGATTTATTTATTTTCATTTTATTTATAGTTGTTAGTCTAAATATTATTTTATTATTTTCAAGGTAAAAATAAAATCATCATATTTTAATACTTATTCATGTTTATCTCTGTGGGATAATATCTGCACTCACTATGCACTATTATTATTTTTATGATATATATACTTGCAACCATTAACAAGTTAAGTACTTATTAAGGGGAGACTATTGGACTAAGGTAGTTAACTCTAAGTCTTGGACCTATTTTGATCTTGATAAAGGGGATTGATCATTACTAATGATTCAAATTAGTGTTGTTTTGCAGCCTTTTTTTGTTAGTCTTTAAGTTAGAAGTTGGATAAAAATCTTAGTTTTCAAAGAATGTGAAGTAACTTCTAATCGCGACCACAATTTAAGATTCGTGACCAGGATCCATGAGAAGACTTGCTAGAAGATCAGATAGATGAAATTGCAAAGTCATTCTCAATCGCAACTCATCCAAAGGAAGAACTCGAAAAGTGATAGATGAATTCACGGTGTAAAGCTTGCCTCAGTCACGACTACGAATTTCAAAGTAACTGAAGATGCAATCAAGTCCATAATTACAGCTTGACAAGTGTCATAGGTAACTG
The DNA here is from genome assembly GCA_949677035.1 of Omphalea diandra. Lineage (NCBI taxonomy): Eukaryota > Viridiplantae > Streptophyta > Magnoliopsida > Malpighiales > Euphorbiaceae > Omphalea > Omphalea diandra. Next base: position 14,285 of record CATIWR010042500.1, read on the forward strand.
TTGGAAGTCAAAAATCGTGATAGAAACTTGTTAGTAGCGACCGCAAACCCAAAAGAAGAAGATGAACACTTTTGGCAGAGGAATTCGCGTCTAGAGTCGCGTACTGTACAAGATAAATTGCGACCACTACTTTTAAGAGCAGGTGAAAGGCAACAACTATATTTTTCTAGTGAACTAATTAAAACTGCCACGTGGACTAGCCGTTAGACACAAACAGAGTTTTCCTTATGGAATTTGGAATTCGCGACTGTTAATGAGTAGTAGCAACCATTCATGATTGTTAAGCATTTAATGCGAAAAACTGTCTAGCACACTTTGATGATTTTATACCAGTTTTATTGTAACATCTCTTTGGTGGGTAGAGACTATAAATACCTCATCAAATAGATGTAAATAAAAGAGAATTAATAACTTTGTACCCAAACTCTTGCAATTTTGCTACTCACTCTTTTCTACTCTTTAAGTCATTATTGGGTGTGAACATAAACATCAAGTGTAATAGGTTATAGTGTGATCCTGTCAAAACACTAAGATAGGTTGTTGTGTGAGCCTGTTAAAACACAAGTTGTAAAGGTTGTTTTGTAAGACTCAAAACATAAGTGTATAGGTTGTTGTGTGAGTCTTCAAAACACAAGTGTAAAAGTTTGGTGTAAGCTTTAAAACACGTTTGAAAGATAATGGAATACCTAATTTCTAAGTAGTTGGGAGTGGACATAGGTTCGTTTATACCCGCAACAATATCTTCGTTGTGTTTCCTCTCATCTCATTTCTCTTCTTTTTTTCAATTTTAATTTTGATACACCAATTCAACCCTCCTCCCTCCCCCCTCCCCCCTTCTTAGTGCCTGGGGCCAATAAGTGGTATCAGAGCCTCACTTCACAATCAAACCTTCATTGGGTGAATAAAGATCATGGCACAAGAGGGAATCCACTCACAACTCAAGCCATACTTTGATGGAACAGACTATACTCATTAAAAGTATAGGATGGAGATTTATCTTGACATAGATGTGGTGGACCTTTGGGATGTGGTCATCAAGGAATGGAAGCCACCCACCAGAGTTATGGATGGTAATGAAGAATTAATCCAAGGGAAGAATAGGTTGAAGCTCACCGGAGATCAAATGGCAAGAACAAGAGAGCAATGGTTATTCTTCTAAGCTCACTCTCTAGAGAAGAGATTGGAAGAGTGCAACATTATCAAACTGCACATGCCATTTGGAAGACTCTAGAGAACTATCATAAATGCATAACTCTAGTCAAATCAAGCAGTTTGGAGATGTATGTCACCGAATGGGGACTCTTCATGATGAATGACAATGACAGCATCACAAAAATGACAAATAAGCTTTTATCCATTGTCACCAATATGAAGAAATTTGGAAGAATTCTTACTATCTATGGGGTAAACACAAAAATCCTTAAAACTCATCCTCTAGATAAATTTGGTGCTAGAGTTTGCAGTATACAAGAGTCCAATCCAGAAATTGAAATGGTTCCAATCGATGTGTTGATAGGCAAACTTTTAACTCATGAGTTGGCCTTACAAAAAGATGAACAAATGAAGAAGCTAAAAGGCCAAGGAGACAAACCGGAGAAAGAAAGAAAAACCATGGCTCTTAAAGCTTCAACAAAAGAGAAGGAGGTAGAGATCACTTCAATTGATGAAGAAAGTGACAAGGAAGAGGAGGAGCTAGCAATGCTCCTAAGGAGAACAAAGGAGTTGATCAAGAGAAGAAATGAAAGAAAAGGCTTCAATAAGACAACTCCTAATCCAAGAGAGAAATCAAACCAAGTCATTTGTTATAAATGTGGCAAGCAAGGCCACATCAAGTATGAATATCCCAAATTAAAGAAGAAGAAGAGAAGGAACAAGGAGAAGAAGAAAAGTTTTTCAGCCACTTGGGATGACAGCTCAAGTGATGAAGAAGAAGAACGAAAGGTTGCCAACATATGCTTCATGGCATAAGAAAATTTTTTAAATGAGGTAAGTACTTCTTCTCATTCTAATTCTGATTTTGAATTTGATGAGATAGATGAACATCTTCTAGAGGCTCTAACCATGAGATGTGACAAGTACAAGTCACAAGTGAAAATTTATAAGAAAAGGTGCTCAAAATTAGAAGATGAATACAAGCTTTTTAGTGATCTTGTAAATGAGTTGAGGACTTCTAATGAAGAGCTCAAAAATTCAGTAGAAAGACTTTCCACTTCATCTTCTTCTATGACTTCATTAAGAAAAGAGAATGACACTCTTAAAGGAGAAGTCATTGAGCTTAAAAGCTCAATCTCTAAGTTTCATAAAGGAAAAGAAGCCTTGGACATTTTGATTGTGTCACAAAGACTACCACTAGTTGAACAAGGATTAGGCTTCAATGGAGCCTCCTCATCATCTCAAACTACATTTGTGAGAGCTTCACAACCTCAAACCTCAAACATTGAGGTAATTGGGAAGAAAAGTGCTCTTAGCACTAAGCCTCCTAAGCCTAAGGGCAAAGGGAAGGCTCCCCAAAGCTCTAGAGCCAAGACTCAAAGAGCTCACCATGCCTACGTCTACGACAAAAAACATGTTAATTCTCATAAAAAATTTTCTACTCCTACTTATCATACATGTTCATGCATGCATTCATATGTCCATGGTATGAGAATGCCTCCTATACATACTAAATTTATGCAAAAGAGAAAAACTCCTACATCTAAACTCTAATGCCATTATTGCATGAGATTTGGACATATTAACATTTATTGTTTCATTAAGAAGGCTCACCTCAAATTAGAGGACCCTTCAAACTCTAACCTCCTAGGACCCAAGTATGCTTAGGTACCTAAGAAAAGGTAACTCACTTTTATTGTGTAGGGGAATGTGGCAACCACCAAAGCAAGCAATTGGCATGTGCATAGTGGATGTTCCAAGCACATGACTGGAAATATAAAGCTATTCACGACATTAAAAGAAAAAGAGAGTGGAGATGTCACATTTGGTAACAATGCCAAAGGTAAGGTAATTGGCATTGGAACCATTGGTAAGAATGGATGTTCTTTAATTGATAACGTTCTTTTGGTTAGTGGCTTATAACATAATTTGTTAAGTGTGAGTCAATTGTGCGACAAAGGTAATAAAGTCACCTTTGATCCTAGGGAATGTCGAGTCACCACTTTAGTGGATGATGAGGTTATTTTCAAGGGCAAAAGGAAAGGCAATACCTACTCAATTGACTTAGACAATTTGGCTAACCAATCCTTTAAGTGTCTTATGTCTTTGAGCAATAAAGCTTAGTTGTGGCATAGAAGGCTTGGACATGCAAGCATAGATCTTCTTCAAGGCCTATCCAAAGGAAAGTTAGTGGAAGGGCTTCCCAAGCTAAATTTCTCTAAGGACAAGACATGTGGTCTATGCCAAATGGGGAAGCAATAGTATGCCTCTTATAAAGCCAAAAATGTTGTAAGTACATCTAGACTACTTTAGCTTATTCATATGGACTTAATAGGACCAACTAGAAGTGCTAGCTTGGGTGGAAAACATTATGCACTAGTCCTTGTAGATGACTACTCTAGGTTTACTTGGGTATCTTTTCTAGCTCATAAGAATGATTCATTTGATGCTTTCAAAAGTTTTGCAAAAAGAGTTCAAAATGAAAAAGGTTACTTCATATCTTTTATTAGAAGTGACCATGGAAAGGAATTTCAAAATGAGTCATTTGAAAATTATTGTTTGGAGAATGAAGTTTTTCTTAATTTTTCAATTCCTAGAGCACCACAACACAATGTGTTGTAGAGAGGAAAAATAGAACTTTGGTAGAAAATGGCTAGAACTATGGTCAATGAGTATTTCTTACCAAATTTCTTTTAGGCCGAAGCCATTAATACCTCATGTTGTATTGCAAATAGAGTTTTCAAGAGACCTATTCTCAATAAAACTTCTTATGAGCTTTGAAATGGTAGAAAACCCAAGATTTCATACCTAAGAGCATTTAGATGTAAGTGTTATATTTTGAACACAAAGGATAATCTCGAGAAATTTGATTCCAAGACAAATGAAGGAATCTTCTTAGGTTATTTCACCACTAGTAAAGTTTATAGAGTCTTTAATAAAAGTACAATGGCAGTTGAAGAATCTATGAATGTTGTTTTTGATGAATCTAGTAAACTTGATCTTGGGAAAGGTACTTTTGTTGATAATCTTATAGGTGATCTTGAAAAGCTGGAATTGGATGATTCTATAAGGAGAGTTGATAAAGAAAAAAAAGAAGGTGATTCATCAAGAGTAGATGAAGATCAACATCAACATCAACATTAAAATGAGCCAAGATAAGATCTACCCAAAGATTGGAGATTCTCCAAGTATCACCCCAAGGACTTAATCATTGATGATACTTCTAAGGGTGTAAGTACTAGATCTCAACTTTTAGATAATAATCTTGCATTTGTTTCTCAACTTGAGCCAAGGTCAATTGATGAGGCTCTTGATGATGAGAGTTGGGTACTTGCTATATAAGAAGAACTCAATCAATTTGAGAGAAATAAGGTATGGGAACTTGTCCCTAGGCTTAAAGAACACCCAATTATAGGTTGTAAGTAGGTGTTTAGGAACAAGTTAGATAAGCAAGGTCTCATTACTAGAAACAAGGCTAGATTGGTTGCCAAAGGATACAACCAAGAGGAAGGAATAGATTATGATGAGACCTTTGCCCCCATTGTAAGATTAGAGGCTATTAGGATTCTCTTTTGCATGTCATATGAATTTTAAACTTTTTCAAATGGATGTGAAAAGTGCTTTTTTGAATGGCATCATAGAGGAGGAAGTCTATGTTGAACAACCTCCTGGTTTTGAGCCTCATTATTTTCCAAACCATGTTTTCAAATTGAACAAAGCCTATTATGGATTGAAACAAGCTCCAAGAGCTTGGTATCCAAGACTTAGTTCATTTCTCTTAAAAAATGATTTTGAAAAAGGGAAGGTGGACATCACACTTTTTGTCAAAAAACACAAGCATGATACATTAATCGTTCAAATCTATGTTGATGATATTATCTTTGGTGCTACTAATGAATCTCTTTGTAAGGACTTTGATAAGTGTATGACTAGGGAATTTGAAATGAACATAATGGGAGAGCTCAAATTCTTTATCGATCTATAAATCAAGCAATCTAAGGAAGGGATCTTCATTAACCAAGCCAAGTATACAAAGGAAATGCTAAAGAAACTCGAAATGGATGGTTGCAAAGAAGCTAAAACTCCAATGAGCAGTGCCATCAAATTAGATAAGGATGAATTGGGTTAAGAGGTAGATGAAAAAAGATATCGAGGTATGATCGGATCTCTACTTTATCTTACTGCTTCTAGATCGAATATTTTGTTTAGTGTTTGCATGTGTGCTAGGTTTCAATCCTCCCCTAGAGAATCTCATTTGAATGTTATTAAAAGGATCTTTAAGTATTTGTATGGCATAATACATTTAGGGTTATGGTATCCTAGGGATTCTTCATTTAGTCTCATAGGGTATTCGGATGTGGATTATACGGGTAGCTTGCTAGATAGAAAAAGCACTTTCGGGACTTGCCAATTTATAGGTGAATTTCTAGTTTCGTGGTTTAGTAAAAAGCAAGTATCGATTGCCTTATCCACAGCAGAAGTCGAGTATGTGGCGGCAGATTGTTGTTGCACCCAAGTTCTTTAGATGAAACAACTATTGAAGGATTTTGGCAAAATATTTGACACATTCCCATTAAATGTGATAACACAAGTGCTATTAATCTCTCTAAGAATCCCATCCAACATTCTAGGAGTAAGAACATAGACATTAGACATCACTTTCTTAGAGATCATGTGCAAAAAGGTAATGTTGTGTTAGAATTCATTGACATAAATCATCAACTTATAGATATTTTCACTAAACCTCTAAATGAAGAAATGATGAACTTCATTAAGAGAGAATTAAGAATGCATGATGGAAGCTCCCTAAAGTGAAAGTTTTTATCTTATGATTAATTGTTATGTATGATATGCATGAGTGATGATTGTATGAATAAATTTATTATTATTTTTTTTTTCTAGTGGATCACATGTTTTCAAAATTTTCTCATTCTTATCCTTGTTGACTCATAATTCGCGATGGCTATTTCTTCTTCACGATCGCGAATTACAAGTCAATTTCACCCGGCTGTCAAATGTTAATTCATGATTGCGAAATTTGCGCTCCACTGTGAATTTTGGTCAATTTTTCAAAAATATGACCGTTGATGCGCCTTTTCCCTAGGAAAATTTGTCCGTTACTCACATTTTTCGAAATTTGCGGTCGCAACTTCTGAATTTGAGGACGCGAATTAGAGTAACTGCCTAGGCAATTAAGTGATTTGATTGCCAACCATTTCCTCTCTTTATTTAATTCTTTTCTAGCCAATTTTTGACCGCTTTTGCATCCCTTCAACCCTATAAATACCCCCTTCAATAGTGTTTTCCTCACTTCACTTCTAAAGACCTCTTCTCTCTCTAAAAATCTCTCAAGCTCTCTTTCTCTATTACTATGGCTCCTAAAAAATTCTCCAAGGCTGACAAGGGCAAGACAGTGGCTCAACCCTCTGCACCTCCTGCCCTCCATCTCATGAAGGGAATCACTAAGGAGGAAAAGGAAATATTCAAGGCAAACTCTTCCAAAGTGATTCTCCCAAACAAAATCTCATTCTCATTCATGCTAAAAACTTTGGGCATCAATGCGGAGATTCACTCCTTTCTCTCCAATTTGGGCTAGAACAAGTTCATCTTTTGAGATGAACCCGAATACGAGAAGCTTGTACGAGAATTCATGTGTACCATGGAACTAAGTCGAAAATCCGATTCAAGAGCCGACCAATATGGGTTGGTGTTTCGGGCCTTCGGCGACCCCTTTTACATCACCTTTGACCAATTATCCTCTCTTTTTAACCTACAAGACGGAGAACACATTCCCTTCATCATCTCTGCACTTGACGTCATCTACTCCGAATTTTGGTCAGAGATTTCCATCGAAACCAAACACAACCCCTGCTCCTCATTATCTAAACACATCAAAACCCTACCCTTGTGGATCCTTCATCGCATCATCACCTTCTCCGTCAATGCAAGAGGTGATGGTAATAAGAAGGTTTCACAAAAAGACTTAGCATTCTTATTTTGCCTTGTCATGAACCAACCTATCCAAACCGGTTGTTACCTTATGGATCAATTAATTCATATGAGTACAAAACCCAAAAGCCAGTTCTCTTGCCCTCTCACATAGCAGCCATCTATCGCTTTGTTGGAGCACTTGATGAGGAGAAAAAGAAAATTTTCACCAAGAATCTCATTCCCTCTCAAAACTTCCTAGACCTAACCTATCTCATCAATGCCAAGGCAATCCATCTGGACACATACATCTATACCCTTGGTGCAATAGGTGCAAAGAATATGGAAACCTTTTAAGCCTCCAAGAGAAAGAGGCTTTAAATTGAAGAAGGCAACATTCAAGTGCCTCCTCTTCAACCAAAACCAAAGTAAAAGTTATCTCTTGCCACCATTGATCGTAAGTTGGACAAGCTAATGAGAATGATGAAGAGAAGGTTTCTCTTCCTTTCACATCTTCACAGTGATATGGTGGATCTCCAAGAGAAACTAGGAGTTCCTCATTGCCATCTTTTGAACTTCATTGAATTTGAAGATATGTAAGATAGGGATGGCAACGAAGACGACGTTGAGGATGGAGACGAAATAGAGGGAGCACAATAAGCACTAGAGACACCATCTTTTGGAGATGATTCTCCACTTCTCTAGATTAGGGATCTTTTGTATTTGGTTTTTCACTTTCCTTATGTTTATTTTCTTTTACAAATATTGTGATCCCATAGTTATGAATATATATAAAAGTTGTTTCTTTGCAAACATTGCTATCTTATGTGATTGATGTTTATTCTCTTATCCATTGCATTATGTTTGCTCCTTATGAATACTTATGCAAGAATCTTTTTTTCCCTTATATACCCTCTTTTTTATCTTGCCAAAGAGGGAGAGATTGTGAAAGGGAGAAAATAATGAAATAACTTGAGAAAAACTATAGCATAAGTTAAGGGGGGGAGCAACATACTTATTGATTGAACAAATGATATACTTAGCAAAATTTTGTCATTGAATCATATTATAATCCAACTTCACTTTTTACATCATTTTCACTTAAGGATCAATCTAAGTTGTCAAAATCAAAAAGGGAAAGATTGTTGGACTAGGGTAGTTAACCCTAAGTCTTGGGCTTCTTTTGATCTTAACAAAGGGGATTGATCATTTTTAATGTTTCTATTTAGTGTTGTTTTGCAGTTTTTGTGTAAGTCTTTAAGATAGAAGTTGGATAGAAATCTTAGTCTTCAAAGAATATGAAGCAACTTCTAAATCGAGACCGTAATCTAAGATTTGCGACTGCGATCCATTAGAAGACTTGCTAGAAGTTCAGATAGATGAAATCGCAGAGTCACTTTCAATCGTGACTCATCCAAAGGAAGAACTCCAAAAGTGACAGACGAATTCACGATGTAAAGCTTGCCTCAGTCGTGACTGCGAATTTCAAAGCAACTCAAGATGCAATCAAGTCCACAATCTCAAGCTTGACAAGCATCCTAGATAACCGTTGGGAGTCAAAAATCACGATGGGAAGTTGTTACTAGCGACCGCGAATCCAAAAGAAAAAGATGAACCCTTTTGGCAGAGGAATTCGAGTTCAGAGTCACGTCCTGTATAAGGTAAATCGTGACCGTTACTTTTGAGAGTAGGTGAAAGGCAACAACTATATTTTTCCGGTAAACTAATCAGAAGCTACCACGTAGACTAGCTATTAGACACAAATGGGGTTTTCCTTATGGAATTTGGAATTCGCGACCATGAATGAGTAGCAGCGATCGCGAATCATGACTGTCAAGCATTTAATGCGAGAATCTATCTAGCACACTTTGATGATTTTGTACTAGTTTTATTGCAACTTCTCTTTGGTAGGTGGAGGCTATAAATACCTCACCAAATAGATGCAAATGCAAGAGAATTAATAACTTTGTACCCAAACTCTTACAATTTTGTTACTCACTCTTTTCTATTCTTTAAGTCATTATTAGGTGTGAGCATAAACACCAAGTGTAATAGGTTATAGTGTGAGCCTGTCAAAACACTAAGATAGGCTATAGTGTGAGCTTGTCAAAACACTAAGAGAGGTTATTGTGTGAGCCTGTTAAAACACAAGTTGTAAAGGTTGTTGTGTAAGCCTAAAAACACAAGTGTATAGATTGTTGTGTGAGCCTTCAAAACACAAGTGTAAAAGTTTGGTGTAAGCTTGAAAACACCTTTGAAAGATAGTGGAATACCCAATTTCGAAGAATTGAGGAGTGGACGTAAGGTCAATCATACCTAAATCATTATAAATCTTATGTTTCCTCTCATCTCATTTCTCCTTTCTCTTTTCAATTTTAAATTTTCATACACAAATTCAACCCCTCCCCCTCCCCTCCCGCTCTTCTTGGTGCCTAGGGCCAACAAGACTGATGTAACTAACAGGATAAACTTACAAGGGAACAAAAAAAGGTTAAATGATGCAGGGGGCTTATGGACAAATCAACTCAACCATATTCTTTGGACCTTCAAGACAATCCTAAGAACAACAACAAGCTAAACACTTTTATCCTTAGCATATTGGCATATAGGACATAGGTCATAATTCTTGTGAAAATCGACCTTCCCTCATACAGACTCCTTCATCAAATCCTCAAGCAAAATGAAGAAGAACTTCACCTTAACTTGGATCTCTTAACAGAAAAAGTGAGAAAAAGCTTCCATCCAATCCGCAGTATATTAAGAAAGAGTAGCTCAATTTCATAATAAAAGACTTAAGAATCGAGCCCTTAAAGAAGGCAATCTGGTGCTTTACAGAACTGATAAAGCTTGAGGAGAGGCTAGAGTAAGTAAACTCATTGCTAATTAGTAAAAACCATACAAAGTAACCAAGGTAATAGGTCCTGCAACATACAAATTGGAAATGATAAAGGGAAAGTTTGTGCCCCCCAGACATGGAACATGAAGGCACTTAAAAAGTACTCTATATAAGTGGCCTTTATTGCCTATAGGACAGAGGTGATAATTCTTGTGGAAATCAGCCTTCCCTCATACAGAGTCTTCTATCACAACCTCGAGCAAAATGAAAAAGAACTTCACTTCAACTTAGATCTCTTAACAGAAATATGAGCAAAAGCTTTCATCCGATCTATAGTATATTAATAAAGAGTAGCTTGATTTCATAATAGAAGAGTCAAGAATCGAGCCCTTAAAGAAGGCGATCTGGTGCTTCATAGAACCGATAAAGCCTGAGAAGAGGCTAGTGTAAGTAAACCCAGTGCTAATTAGGAAAGACCATACAAACTAACCAAGGTAATAGGTCCCACAACATACAAACTAGAAACTATAAAGGGAAAGCAAGTGCCTTAGATATGAAACATAAAGGTACTTAAAAAGTAGTATATGTAAGTAGCCTTTGTTACCTATTTCTTAGTAAAGAATGAATACAAAGCCATCCGTGGAAATAGGCAAAATTATCGAACCACATAAATTCTTGTCTAATGTGATTGCTTCTATTTACAAATGTAGGTCAAACTAATTTACCATGTGCGCCAAAGCATAAAGCTAATTTACCTTGTACACTTGAAAAACAATAAAAGCAATAATGTCGAGCTAATTTATCTCGCATACCAAAATGTGTTAAGTCAATCTATCCTGTATAAGCTGAAGTATACTAAGTTAACCTAACTAATAATATGTTAATCTATATCAAGACAGCCTATGACAATTAATCCAATGTTAATATCAAGGGAAAAAGAAAAGCAACAACAAAATGGAAAGAGCAAATTTCATTAACTTATAATATTTTACAAAAAGAAGAAGTAAGAGGTATAAATAAACCTACACACTAATCCTTTGGCCCACCTTCTTTGATTTAATCTCCTTCCACTGCTACTTTTGGTTCAACCATCGTTGCTACAAGATCGACGTTGGCCATAAAATCAATTTTTAAGCCCAAGAAAGCTTTTATCACCTCTTTCCAAGTAAGATTATTATAGTTCAAGAAAACCTGAGCCACTTATTTAAGGGCTATGTTCCAAGCCTCATTCTCCTTCTTCTAAAGTTGAACCTCCTGCTCTAACTTAATAACCTTAGCCAACATTTTCTCCAACTCTGCCACATAGGACTGAGTCATAACAGCCTTAGCTTCGGCAGCAGTTAGGGCCTATTGAGTGGAATAAAGCAAAGTGGCACCTTGTTCTACCTGTTTTAAAGTATCATCATATTCTTTCTTTAAAGTTTTCAGGATTGATTGGACCGTCACCAGCCGATCCTCTAACTCAAAAAAGTTTTCAATCTCCTTATCCAAGGTTTTAAGTTGTTGATTAAGCACGGTCCCAACCGTTGCAGCCTATAAGAATAACACAATATGAGACAAAAAAAAGTAGATCATTTCAAAATGGAAGACAACATGAAAGACAAAACATACCTTTAAAGAATGCATGTTCATCCAAGCCACAAGTGCAGATGGTCAAACCACTCCTTTTCTTTAGGGAGCACACACAACCGAGTTAAAGCCTTAGTGATAGTGGCATAGGATAGCATGCCCTCGTATTTGTTCTTCAAAAAAGGTTAAGGGTCAGGATAATGGTTTAACCTCAAAGGCATTGTAAATGATTCCTTATTTGAGTCAACTAGCACGACGTCCTCATCGAGGCCTCTTGGTTCTAAACTCATTTTTTTTATCGTTTGCCAAGCTGTGTGGAAGGGATCAGACATTGGCTCAAGAATTTCACAAAGAGACTCCTCTATAATTACCTTTTTAGCCACACATTTTTGGTTGGTCGTGTGTTGCACTTAGCCTCTACCTTTTCCTCTCCTACCACCTACAGCCTATTAACGATTCATCTCATTCGCAATAGCTTTAAAGTCCATTTCTACAAGACAAAAAGATATTAATACCATTAGTCAACATAGTTAACAATCATTAAAAGTCCATTACCAGTTAGTTTGTGTTGGATTAGGATGGTTAATCTTAAGTCTTGGATCTCTTTTGATCTTGACAAAGGAGATTGATTAATTCTAAATGTTTTAATTAAGTGTTGTTTTACAGTTTTTAGTTAATCTATAAATTAAAAGTTTGATGGAGTTCATAATCTCTAAAGAAAGCAAAACGTCTCCTAATTCGTGACTGTAACTTCAAATATCGTGACCGCAACTTAGCTTAAGACTAGTTGAAAATTGGACAGGCAAATTCGCGGGCCACTTCTCTACCACGATTCATCTAAAGATGGGAGTACTAAAGTTACAGACAAATTCATGGTGAGTGTCGCGTCTCAGTCGCGATCGCGACTTTCAAAGTAACTCAAGAGGGAATCAAGTCCATAACCACAACATGACAAGTGTCCCAAAAGAATGTTGGAAGACAAAAATCACGATGGCAACTTGTTCGTAGCTACTGCTATTCATAAAAAAGAAAGTGGACATTTTGATAGATGAATTAGCATCCTAAGTCACGCCCTGTACAAGAAAAATTGTGATCGCTACTTTTGTGAGCAAGTGAAAGGTAACGACTATATTTTCTTGGTGAACCAATGAGAAGATGACACGTGGACTAGTCATTAGACACAAATAGGGATTTTAGCCATAATTTTCGGCTCCCGTATGAATATTGAAAAATCACGACTGCAAAAGAGTAGTAGCGACCGTAAATGAAGCTTGGCAAACATTTAATGCAAAATCTGCCTAGCATACTTTAGAGATTCGATACTAGTTTTATTGCAACTTCTCTTTGGTGGGTAAAGGCTATAAATACCTCACCAAATAGATGTAAATGCAAGAGAATTCATTAATTTGGTACCAAGCTCTTGCAATTTTGCTACTCAATCTTTTCTATTCTTTAAGTGATTATTTGGTGTGAGCATAAACACCATTTGTAAAGGTTGCAGTGTGAGTCTATAAAAACACTAAAGAAACGTTATTGTGTGGGCCTTAAAAACACAGTGTAAAGGTTGTTGTGTGAGCCTTAAAAACATATAGTGTAAAGGTTGTTGTGTGAGCCTTGAAAACACAAGTGTAAAAGTTAGGTGTGAGCTTAGAAACATCATTTGAAGTTAGTGGCACACCCAATTGCAGAGAATTGGGGAGTGGATGTAGGGTCAATTATACTCGAACCACTATAAATCGTGCGCCTCATTTTTTACTCTTCTCTATCCCTTTACACTAAATTTTTTTTTACACCAATTCAACCACCACTTTCTTGGTGCCTTGGGCCAACAAATGGTATCAGAGCAAAGTCTCACATTCTAGCCTTAATTGGGTAAGAAAAGATTAATGGCACAAGAGGGAATCCAGTCACATCTCAAGCCTCACTTTGATGGATCTGACTATGCTCATTAGAAGTATAGAATGGAAATCTACCTTGACACAAATGTGGTGGACCTTTGTGATGTGGTTGTCAAAGAATGGAAGCCACCCATTAAAGGGGTTGATGGAATTGAAGAACTTATCTCAAGGCAAGAATGGGTTGAAGCTCACTAGAGATCAAATGGCAAAAATAAGAGGGCAATGGGCATTCTTCTAAGCTCTCTCGCTAGAGAAGAGATTGGAAGAATGCAACATTGTCAAACAACACATGTCATTTGGAAAACCCTTGAGAGCTACCATGAAGGCATAACACTAGTTAATCAAGCCGGTTGGAGATATACGTGATGAAATGGGAGCTATTCATGATGAAGGACAATGAAAGCATCACCAAAATGATGAATAGGCTCCTATTTACCGTCATCAACATGAAGAAATTTAGAACGACTCTCACAAACTATGAGGTAAACACAAAAATCTTCAAAACACTTCTTTTAGATAAATTTGGTGCTAAAGTGTGCATCATCCAAAAGTCCAATCTAGAGATTGGAAAAGTTCCAATAGATGTATAGATAGGCAAATTCTTAACTCATGAGTTGGCCTTACAAAAAGATGAGCAAATGAAGAAACTAAGAGGCCATGGAGATAAACTAGAAAAAGAAAGAAGAACCCTAGCTCTCAAATCCTCAACAAAGGAGAAGGAGGTAGAAATTACCTCAAATGATGAAGAAAGTGACAAGGAAAAAGAAGAGCTAGCAATGTTCTCAAGAAGAACAAAAGAGTTGATCAAAAGAAGAAAAAAAAGAAAAAGATTCAAGAAGACAACTCCTAGTCCAAGAGAAAGAACCAACGATGTCACTTGCTATGAATGTGGCAAGCAAGGCCACATCAAGTATGATTGTCCCAAATTAAAGAAGAAGAAGAGATGGGACAAGGAGAAGAAGAAGAGTTTTTCAACCACTTGGGATGACAGCTCAAGTGAAGAAGAGGAAGAAGGAAAAGTTGCCAATATTTGTTTCATGGCACAAAAAGATTCTACAAATGAGGTAAATGCTTCTTCCCATTCTCATCTGATTTTGAATTTGATGAGATACATGAAGAGTTTTTAGAGGCTCTAACTATGAGATGTGACAAATACAGGTCACAAATGAAATCTTACAAAAGAAAATGTCAAAAATTAGAGGATGATTATAAATCCCTCAATGATATTATAAGAGAATTGAGAGCATCTAATGATGAGCTCAAAAAATTTATGGATAGTCTTTCTACATCATCTTCTTCAATGGCTTCATTAAGAAAGGAGAATGACACTCTAAAGGGAGAAGTCATTGAGATTAGAAGCTCAATCACTAAATTCCATAAAGAAAAGGTAGCCTTGGACACATTGATTGTGTCACAAAGACCACCACTAATTAGACATGGTCTAGGCTTCAATGGAGCCTCCTCATCATCTCAAACCACATTTGTTAGATCTCCATAACCTCAAACCTCAAGGGTTGAGATAATTGGAAGAAAAATGTTCCTAGCATTAAGACCCCTAAGCCTAAGGGCAAAGAGAAGGCTCCCTCAAGCTAAAAAGCCAAGACTTAAATAGCTAATCATACCTACACGTATAACAAACAGTATGTTCATTCTCATAAGAAATTCTCTACTCCTACTCATCATACATGTACATGCATGCATTCACATAAACAAGGTATGAGAAGGCCTCCTACTCATACTAAATTTAAGTATAGGCTCTAATTTCATTGCATGAGATATGGGCATGTTAACATTCATTTCTTCATTAGGAAGGCTCACCTCAAATTTGAGGACCCTTCAAGTTTTAATCCCCTAGGACCCAAGTATGCTTAGGTAGCTAAGAAAAGGTAACTCACTTTTGTTATGTAAGGGAGTGTGGCAGCCACTAAATCAAGCAATTGGCATGTGGATAGTAGATGTTCCAAGCATGACTAGAAATAGAAAGCTATTCACGGCATTGAAAGAAAAAGAAGGTGGAGATGTCACATTTGGTAACAATGCTAAAGGTAAGGTAATTGGCATTGGAACCATTAGTAAGAATGGTTGTTCTTTAATTGATAATGTTTTATTTGTTAGTGGCTTACAACATAACTTGTTAAGTATAAGTCAATTATGTGACAAATGTTATAGAGTCACATTTGATCCTAGGGAATGCCAAGTCACCACATTAGTCGATGATGAGGTTATTTTCAAGGGTGAAAGGAAAGGCAATACCTACTCAATTAACTTAGACAATTTGGCTAACCAATCTTTTAAGTGTCTTATGTCTTTGAGTAATGAAGCTTGGTTGTGGCATAGAATGCTTGGACATGCGAGCATGGATCTTCTTCAAAGCCTATCTAAAGGAAAGTTAGTGGAAGGACTTCCCAAGCTCAATTTCTCCAAAGACAAGACATGTGGTCCTTGCCAAATGAGGAAGCAACACCATGCCTCTCACAAACCCAAAAATGTTATAAGTTCATCTAGACCCCTTCTACTTATTCATATGGACTTGATAGGACCCACTAGAAGTGCTAGCTTAGGTGGAAAACATTATGCACTAGTCTAAGTAATGACTACTCTAGGTTTACTTGGGTATCTTTTCTAGCTCATAAGAATGATTCCTTTGATGTTTTCAAAAGTTTTGCAAAAAGGGTTCAAAATGAAAAAGGTTACTTCATATCTTCTATTAGAAGTGACCATGGAAAGGAATTTTAAAATGAGTCATTTGAAAATTATTGTTTGGAGAATGGAGTTTTTCATAATTTTTCAACTCCTAAAACATAATAAAATGGTGTTGTAGAGAGGAAAAATAGAACATTGATAGAAACGGCTAGAATAATACTCAATTAGTATTCTTTACCAAAACTTTTGGGTCGAAGCCATTAATACTGCATGTTATATTTCAAAAAGAGTTTTTAAAAGACTCATTCTCAATAAAACATCTTACGAGCTATGGAATGGTAGAAAACCCAAGATATCATACCTTAGAGTATTTGGATGCAAGTGCTATATTTCGAACACCAAGGATAATCTTAGAAATTTTATTTAAAAACCAATGAAGGTGTCTTCTTGGGATATTCTACCTCAAGCAAAGCATATAGAGTCTTTAATAAGAGTTGAATGGTAATTGAAAAGTCTATGAATGTTATTTTTGATCAATCTAGTAGACTTTATCTTGGGAAAGGTGTTTTTATTGATGATCTTGTAGGTGACTTTGAGAAGTTGGAATTGGAAAATTCTACAAGAAAAGAAAATAAGGAAGAATCAAAGGTAGATGAAGACCAACAACATCAACAACAAGTACAGCCAAATTAAGATCTACCTAAGTATTGGAGATTTTTCAAGTATCACTTCAAGGACTTGATCATTGGTGATACATCTAAGGGTGTAACAACTCAATCTTTTAGATAATAATCTTGCTTTTGTTTCTCAACTTAAGCCAAAATCAATTTATGAGGCTCTTGATGATGAGAGTTGGATACTTGCCATGCAAGAGGAACTCAACCAATTTGAGAGAAACAAGGTATAGGAACTTGTCCTTAGGCCTAAAGAACACCCAATTATATGTTCTAAGTGGGTGTTTAAGAATAAGTTAGATGAACAAGGTTTCATCACTAGAAACAAAGCTAGATTGGTTGCTAAGGGATACAACTAAGAGGAAGGCATAGATTATGATGAAACTTTTTCCCCCATAGCAATATTAGAGGATATTAGGATTCTTTTAGCCTTTGCTTGTCACATGAATTTTAAACTCTTTCAAATGGATGTCAAAAGTGCATTTTTGAATGGAATCATTAAGAAGGAAGTCTATGTTGAACAACCTCCTAGTTTTGAGTCACATTGTTTTCCAAACCATGTTTTCAAATTGAACAAAGCCTTATATGGTTTGAAACAAGCTCCAAGAGCTTGGTATGAAAGGCTTAGTTCATTTCTCTTGAAAAATGATTCTGAAAAAGGAAAGGTGAACACCACACTATTTGTTAAAAAGCACAAATATGACATACTAATTGTTCAAATCTATATTGATGATGTCATTTTTTGTGCTACTAATGAATCTCTTTGTGAGGATTTTGCTAAGTGTATGACTAAAGAATTCAAAATGAGCATGATGGGAGAGCTCAAATTCTTTCTCGGTCTACAAATCAAGCAATCCAAGGAAGGGATCTTCATCAACCAAGCCAAATACATGAGGGAGATACTTAAGAAATTTAGCATGGATGGTTGCAAAGTAGCTAAAACCCAAATAAGTGGTAGCATCAAGCGAGCTAAGGATGAATCGGGTAAGACGGTAGATGAAAAGAGATATCGAGGTATAATCGGATCTCTACTTTATCTTATTGCTTCTAGGCCAGATATCATGTTTAGTGTTTGTATGTGTGCTAGGTTCCAATCCTCTCCTAAATAGTCTCATTTGAATGCTATTAAGAGGATTTTTAAATATTGCATGGCACAATTCACTTAGGGTTATGGTATCCTAGGGATTCTTTCTTTAATCTTGTAAGCTATTCGGATACGAATTATACAGATAGCTTATTAGATAGAAAACACACTTCCAAGACTTACCAATTTATAGGAGAATGTCTAGTTTCTTGGTTTAGTAAAAAACAAGTATTGGTTGCCTTATCTACCGCGGAAGTAGAGTATATTATTGCGGGTTATTATTGCACCCAAGTCTTTTGGATGAAACAACAATTGAAGGATTTTAGCAAAGTGATTAATCATATTCCTATTAAATGTGATAACACTAGTGCTATCAATCTTTCTAAGAATCTCATCCAACACTTTAGGAGCAAACACATAGATATTAGACATCATTTTCTTAGAGATCATGTGCAAAAGGGTGATGTTGTGTTAGAATTTATTGACACAAATCATTAACTTGCAGATATTTTCACTAAACCTCCAAATGAAGAAAGAATGAACTTCATTAAGAGAGAATTGGGAATGCTTGATAGAAGCTCCCTAAAGTGAAAATTTTGATCTTATGTATGAATTTTATGTCTGTTGTTTGTTAATTGAATGTCTTATGTTTTCTGAGTGCCATTTTCCTTGTGGATCACAATTTTGATTCTTTCAAAACTTGGTTTTTCATTCTTATCCTTGCTGACTAATAATTTATGGTTGTTATCCTTCCTTCACAGTCTAGAATTACAAGTCAAAATTACCCAGCTACCAAACATCAAATCACAGTCACAAAATTTTCGCTTCGCCGCAAATTTTGGCCAATTTTCAAATTTTTGACCGTTAAGGCGTGTATTTCTGAGGAAAATTTTTCTGTTACTCACATTTTCCGAAATTCGCAATCACAACTCATGATTTTGCAGAGGCGAATTTGGGTAACCACCCGGCCATTAAGTAATTTGATGGCCAACCATTTCCAACTTTTCATTAAACCTTTTTTAGTTGTCTCTACCATTTGCATACCCTTTCAATGGCTATATAAAGCCTCCAAATAGTGATTTTCATCACTTCATCATATTCTCAAACCCTTTTCCTTTCAAAGCTATCAAATTCTTTTAAATTCTCTTCATCCCTTGCAATGGCCCCAAAGAAGATCACAAGAGCAGAAAAAGGAAAGGGAGTGGTTCAACCCTCTGCACCCCCTACACTCCAACTCATGAAGGAAGTCACTAAGGAGGAGAAAGAAAGGTACAAAGCCAATTCCTCCAAGATTATCCTCCCTAATAAGATCCCTTCCACTTTTTTGTTAGAAACCTTGGGCATCAATAATGAAATTCGTGTTTTTCTCTCAAACCTTGGCTAGAATGAGTTCATCTTCTGAGATGAACCCGAAAACGAAAAAGTTATGCGAGAATTCATGTGCACCATCCAACTTAGTCATAAAGTCGAATCTCCCGCGGGTCAATATGGGTTAGTATTCCAAGCCTTTGGCTATCCTTTCTACATAACTTTTGAACAACTTTCTTCTCTTTTTAATTTATAGGTCAGAGAAAACATCCCTTTCATCTCCGCGCTTGATGTTATCTATTCTGAGTTTTGGTCAGAAATCTCCATTGAAACCAAACACGACCCTCATTCATCTTTGGCCAAACACATCAAATCCCTACCACTTTAGATACTCCACCGTATCATCACCTTTTCCATAAATTCAAGAGGTGATGGTAACGAAAAAGTGTCCTAAAAAGACTTAGCATTCTTTTTTTACCTTATCAAAAATAAACCCATACAAACTGGTCAATACCTTGTGGATAAATTGATCCATATGAGTACCAAACCTAAGAGTCAATTCCTTCTGCCTTCACACATCACTGTCATTTATCGTTTCATTTGAGCCTTTGATGAGGAAAAAGAAAAATTCCTCACCAAGAAGCTTCTTTCTTCCCAAAATGTTCTTGACCTCACTTACCTTATAAATGCTAAAGTCATACACCCTAATACTTATGCCTACACCCTGGGTGCATTTAGGGCCAAGAAAATGGAAACTTCACAAGCTTCTAAAAGGAAGAGGCTCCACATTGAAGAAGGAGCAATTTCAATCCCTCCTCCTCAACCAAAACCCAAGTCCAAGTTGTCTCTTGCCACCATCAATCGAAAATTAGACAAGATGATGAGAATGATGAAAAGAAGATTCCTATTTCTCTCTCACCTTCATAGTGACATAGTGGATCTTCAAGAGAAGTTAGGGGTTCCTCCTTGTCATTTTTTGGACTATACCAAATTTGAAGATACACAAGATGAAGATGGCAATGAAGAAGTTGAGGATGGAGATGAACCAGAAGGGAGCCACATATGAGCAAGAGGAAGAAACTTTTAAAGATGACCAACTTCATATTTCTGCATTATTTTCCCTTTGGATCAATCAAAGTTGTCAAAATAAAAAAAAAAAAGGGAGATTATTGGACTAGGATGGTTAATCCTAAGTCTTGGATCTCTTTTGATCTTGACAAAGGAGATTGATCAATTCTAACTGTTTCAATTAAGTGGTGTTTTGTAGTTTTTAGTTAGTCTATAAATTGAAAGTTGAATGGAGTTCATAATCTCTAAAGAAAGCAAAGTATCTCTTAATTCGCGACTGCAACTTCAAATATCACGACTGCGACTTAGCTTAAGACAGGTTGAAAATTGGACAAGCAAATTCGCCCACTTCTCTGCCACAATTCATCCAAAGATGGGAGTGCCAAAGTTACAAATAAATTCGCGGTAAGTGTCGCGACCACAACTTTTAAAGTAACTCAAAAGGGAATCAAGTCCACAACCACAGCATGACAAGTGTCCCAGGTGACTGTTGGAAGACAAAAATCGTGATGGCAACTTGTGGATAGCGACCACAATTCATGAAGAAGAATATGGACATTTTGACATGCAAATTCGCGTCCTAAGTCGTACCTTGTACAAGAAAAATTGCGACCGCTACTTTTGTGAGCAAGTGAAAGCTAACAGCTATATTTTCCTGGTGAACCAATGAAAAGATGACATGTAGACTATCCATTAGACACAAACAGAGATTTTCATCATAATTTTTGGCTCCTGTATGGAAATTGAAAAATCGCGACCGCGAAAGAGTAGTAGTGATTGCAAATAAAGCCTGACAAGCATTTAATACAAAATTTGCCTAGCATACTTTAGAGATTTGCTACCAATTTAATTGCAACGTCTCTTTGGTGGGTAAAGGCTATAAATACCTCACCAAACAGATGTAAATGCAAGAGAATTCATTAATTTGTAACCAAGCTTTTGCAATTTTGCTACTCAATCTTTTCTATTCTTTAAGTGATTATTTGGTATGAGCATAAACACCATTTGTAAATGTTGTAGTGTAAGCCTATAAAAACACTAAAGAGAGGTTATTGTGTGAGCCTTAAAAATACATAGTGTAAAGGTTGTTATGTGAGCCTTAAAAACACATAGTGTAAAGGTTATTGTGTGAGCCTTAAAAACACATGTGTAAAAATTATGTGCGAGCTAGAAACACCATTTGAAGTTAGTGGAACACCCAATTGCAGAGAATTGGAGAGTGGAAGTGGGGTCGATTTACTCCATTTTTTTTTACACCAATTCAACCCATCCCCCCTTCTTGGTGCCTAGGGCTAATAGTTCAGTAATAGAGTAATGTTTACTAATCAGCCTGATCAAGTTTATCAAAACCTCTATTTAGATCTTCTCCATTATAGCAGCCTCCTACTCAAACACCTCAATGTTCGAGGTCCACTCCTCCTTCCCTATCCATTTTGAAGGAAAAGGAACAACATCTTTCAGTAAATAATAAAAAATTTATCCTTCTAGTGTTTGATTAAAGAATGATAATTATTGAAAAAGCCCTATCCCAAGTCGAGTAGAGATGTCACAATAATCCTCCCCTAAGTGTCCGAACAAGGAATAGATATGTTTGAACACCCCAGTCAAAAATAACAAACCCCTTTTTGCAATCAGCAATTACATACCCATAAGTATCTGAAGAGCATTGAATGCCTTCACATCTTTTTCATACAACATAAACTAATTCAAAGGGAGAGATATGAATACCCTTATGTTTATCCTAAGCAGCATCAACTCAAAATAACTGGGTATTCCATATTGTCTACGAATCTTGATCTCGCCAAGACAACCTACTCAGAATCTAAATACCTTGGGGATTAGATGTTCTCATCTTTAGAGGGACCAATTGGGTTAGTGCCTCTAGCAGCTCGACGTTAGTAACATCTTCACCAACAACTCAGCCATTGAGACTAGCTCCAGCCTCAAAATCTTTTAGTACCCCTTCCTTACCTCTCCCATAGCCTAAATTCTCTATGTCAAACCTCTCATAAACTCCTGTCAAAGTCAAATCTTTGATGGATTGAAAGGTCAACACTTTATCTTATAGATCCATTATTTTCAAAAATAGAAAAAATGAAAACAAACAAAACACTAAAAGAAACCCTCAAAAGCAACAAACTCACCTTGTGTAAAAAGGAAGCAAACCCCCTCAAACATAGAAAAAAAAATGGCTATCAAGTCTCAGGTTACTGTAAATCAAAACCAAGTAAACCTTATTGTAGAGGTAACATAACAAAAAAGCAAAATAGAAACTGAACAACAGAAGCAAAATAGTAACAAGGGATATAGAAGGCCCTATTCATAGCTTTATAACCTAGTAATCAAAGCGACACAGCCATGCAAACTGTCCCTCCCATTCGATGGTCCACATTAAAACAATTAATATATGTAATTGAGGTACATATGATAGCATCTTTTATTAGATGTTTTAGTTTCTAAATTTAAAAATTCAGACTTCCCTCCAAACGATTGACAGCTCAGATCGAATCACTTTCCTAAAAACGTGACTCGGCCATGTCAGCTCGACCATCAACCCATCAGTGCACCAAGATGTAAACAAACTCAGACTAAGGAGGGGACATATGACACTACCCCAAGTAAACATGAGCTAGCCCAAGACCGTTCAAGTCCTAGTCAGGCCTCAATAAACCATAACTAGTAGCTAGCTTAGCCCTTAACAGGGCCCAAGATCTCATAAGCCGTCATGAATTGGCTCTTGCAAGTAATTTATAAATCCACAACTCAACCTCATCAAGAAACTACAAAGTAGTTTAGATTACTCATAAGAAAGCTCATCTTATCAGGAAAATCATACTCCTAATGAATAAAGAATACAAGTCTTATCCTAACTAGGAAATAGGTCATCCTAGCCACTATATAAAAGGCATCACCAGGTACCTCTCACACATTACATTCATCATCTCTCTCTCTAAACCCATAAATGACTTAAGCATCAGAGTGGATTTTCGGCAACCAGCCAGATTCCCATCTCACCTTTGTTGTCTTGCAGGAAATCTAGCTAAGCCAACCATCTCAACTCTGTGTACCTAGTCGAACCAACATCCTTGGTAAGTCTCGCAATATCACATGTGACATCCATACCTAAGATTTGCTAATATGGTCATCCACATGTATCATCCATTGACCAAATTTTTGATAAATCACCAAAAAAAAAATTTGAACTTTGAAAATTTTAAATCATGGACAAAGATTTTTTTTTTATTATTTTAAATGTATGAACTTTTGTTTTAATTTCAAGCCTAGCTTTAGACAAAATAGATGCTTCTCTGAACATAATATTTGTTTAAGTGACTATTCACATGGTATCATTCACCTGACCAAATTTATCAAGTTGGACAAATAATCACTCTCATGACGTCGTTAATAATTTCAATTTTTAAATAAAAATACCACCTTAATTTAAAAATTATTATCTCTAAAGCCATAGATTAGTTTAGATGAATAAAAAATTATCATCTCTAAAAGCATATGATATTTCTCAATATTTTTAAATTAGAAGGGGATTGAACCAGTTAGTTGATTCAGCTTGTTCGATCAGTTCAACTGATCCAATTTAATAGATTTTTTATTTTTTGAAAAATAGATAAATAATACTTAATAAATATTTACAAAATTGATAATATATAATATGATAACTTAAAGAAAACTATTTTTTAAATTCAAATTTAGAGTAAAATAGAGTAATTTTTAAAATTTTTTTCATAAATCATGCAAATTTAGATTGATTTTTCCTAAAAATGTTAGTTTTTACAACCGGTTTAATCTAAAATTATGTCGTTTTGCAAAAATTTTAAAATTTTAAAAATTATTCTATTTCGCTTAAAATTTAAATATTTTAAAAAATTTCATTACATTATCGTATTATCTATTTTTCAATGTTTTAAAATATTTATTAAGTTTTATTTATATATTTTTTAAAAAAACGAAAAAATACCTATTGAACTGAACTGATCGAATAAATTGAATTAGTTAAATTATAAATCAGTCAACAAATTGGTTCGATCTTCAATGAAAAAATCAAAAGCTTTTAGAGATGATAATTTTTTATTCGATTAAAATAATTTATGGCTAATAATCTATGGCTTTAGAGATTATAATTTTTAAAAATTAAAATTATTAACAACATCGTGTTGAGAGTGATTACATGAACATATTCATTTAATAAGGTAAATTTGGTCAAATAGATGATACCATGTGAATGATCACATCAATAAATATCATATTTGGAGAAGTATTTTATCTTGTTCGAAACTAGATTTGGATTTAAAATAAAAGTTCATATATTTAAAACAAAAAAAATTTCCTAGATATAAATGAAAATTTTAAAAAAATTTATGATTTTTTTTGTGATTTATACTAAATTTTGTCAAATAAGTGATGTCATGTAGATGATCACTTCAATAAATCTCAGGTTTGGATGTCATATGAATAGTTATATTAGCGAGTTTAAAGTTTAGAGAAGCATATATTTTATTCGAGGCTAGACTTACAATTAAAATAAACGTTCGTTTATTTAAAAAGAAACTTTTTTTTTCTATAGATATAAATGCAAAAGTCCATACTAAAATTGTGATTTTCCCTATGAAATACCTTCCCTCACTTCAATTTGTAGGAAAGTCATGAAAATAAACATCTTTGCACCCTATGGATGATTAGTATACGTCATCAGGGATGCTTGTATTAATGATTAAATTAAAATTAAAAAAAAATATTATTGATGAAAAATAATAAGTAGGAAAGATGGCTATAAACCAATAAGCTTGATCACCAATTTAATTGGAAGCTTGAACTATAGCTTCAATATTTCTTATTTTTCTTAACATAGTGGCCTAATTCTTGATAGGAAGTTCGTGGCAATGATCAATTTGGTTCACCATCTCCAGAACTTGAATCATGGTCGGTCGAAATCCACCATCTTCTAGGGTGCACCTTTCAGCAATTTCCACCATCAGCAGTAGAACAGCCTTGAACGAGTCCTGTGATCGTGCCTCTCTTATTATCCTAGGATCAACAATTTTCATGAACATTTTCATGTTTAACAAGTGTGACCTTACCCACGACAAGATATTAACCTTGGACGCGCGATTCTTATCAAGTACACCTGTTCCTGTAATAAGTTCATATATTAAGATACCATAAATCCATGTAATGCTGCTTCGTTTTACGTGTCCAGTACTAATTAATCGTGGATCCATATATGGCAACGGAGACTGTCCAGGAAGAAGCTTAGCCAACCCAATGTCCAACTTTACATTCCATTCTCTGTCCAAGAAAATCCTCTCTGGATTGAAAATTTTGTAAACCACCTGTTGAAACATCAAGAAAACATTATTACTGGATCGTTGGTTTCTTCATACATTGTCTTGGTCAATTAGATTTCAACTGGCTTCTCAAAAAAAAAAAAAAAAAAAAGATTTCAACTCGAATTCAAATTTAGAGTTTCACAATCTTTGATGGGTTATTTCAGATGTTATAAGGATAATATTTCATCTACAGAGCAATATTTTAAAAATCAAACCGAATAATGTTAATCAAACCGTTTAGACCCACAACTAAATCAACATCAATTCAGATAGATATGAGTTTTTTTTTTCAATTTTTATTTTTGAATTATATATTTAATAAACGTGAAATATTTATTTTAATTTTTTTAAAGTTAGACCAATTGAATCGATAAACTATAAGTTAGTAGATTAATTCACAAACTGGTTCGAGTTTGAAAATTCTGGTATAGAATGCGGAGTAGATGTGTTAATTGAAAAACGACAAGTAGTGAAATATTTTAGCTACAATTGGGTAGAGGTAAGGAATAATTTTACCTCAACTTCAACTAGTTGTAGGAGGTAAGCTAAGCAATGAGTAACATCATGGGCTATTTTGAATCTTGTTTGCCATGGTAGCGGAAGTTGAAACTGATGGAACAGGTAATTGTGCAATGTAAATGGCACATATTCGTTGACTAGAAGTCTCACCATCTTTCCTCTAACTTTAACATCCTCGTTGTTTGACACTTTTAGGATGTTGAAAAGCCCCAAGCCGTTTTGCTTCTTCAGCCCAATCCTTCAACTCCTATTACAGCAAATAAACAGACCAAATTCACATTTCAACTAGAGTGATTGTGTCCAATTCTAGATCAGTTATGTGAAAGTATTTGAATTGAACCAAAAATCGATTATTTAAAAAATGAAGGAACTAGTCCGGATCAGAATGAAAGAATATCTGGCTTGAATTGAACCGATTTTCAGTTTAGTCCAGTTTTTATATTTGGAAAAAATTTATCAGTCTAATTCAATATATGTACACACACTGGTTATGGATAATAATTCGGATCGATATGGGTCAGTTTATTTGAATCGGATAAAGATTAATAACTGGTATTATCCCAAATTATTATTTTGGTTCAGATTAGTTCAGTTATTTTTTAATATTTTTATTTTTTTAATTTTAAATATTTTTTAATGTGATTAATCAACTCAGTTCGATATTCATGCTCACCCCTAATTTGAACTCATAGCCTTTTAATCCTGAAGACTCATAATCTCTCAAAATATCTTTAAATTAAGGAAAAAAAATTGTATTAGCTAGAGAGAAAGCTTGCCTGGAAACGTGTGGGAGAAAGTAGTCTAACAAGAACATTTAGCTTCTTGTGGGGAGAGTTTGAACAAGGAATAACACCCTTATATGAGTTTCCATCCATAAGGGGACGTTTGAAGTATTGTGTAGCCTTCTTCAGCTCTTTCAATGTGAAAATCTGTAAGCCGTTGTTGTGGTTGTTTTCAGGCAATACATGTTGAGAAGAAATGGAGGTGTTATGTTGCCTCAGAAGAGTCTCGGTAGCCTCATCATTATCATTCTTCTCCTTCTTCACTTTAAAGATGAATATCATCATGTGTCTGTAACAATATTTCCTCACTGCATATATATTAAGAAAACAAGTTTGTCAAATTAACTTTTAAAAAAAAAAGGTAGACTTTATAAAGTAACCCATGAATTAAATTAAATATTTCTTTTACTTTACGCAAAGTGGAGAACCCATCTGAGTCTTATTTTCATAAAATTAAGAATAATAAATAATTGTTTAATCAGATGAATAATAAAACTATATAATTTAGGAAAACAGTGTACGTCATAGTTCAAAATCTGAATACTGTAAAATTTTCTCTATCTTAATGCCTATAAAAAACTGCAAATTCTTTTTCTGTTTTTGTAATTATACTGAAATTTATTGTAAAAATGGAAAGAAATTATTATTGTGAGTAAAATTTATGAAAAAAAACTTATTAATTTGGCTTAATGACCATTTGAGTGAAAAAAAAACATAACTGAACCATTTCTATGAATTGATGAAACAGTTGAAAAAAAAAACTAAAGATATATATATATATATAAGTACGTATACCTCAATAAGATTGCAAGTTCCTTCAAATATCGCTCAAATAAAATTTAATGTTGAAGCCTTTGCCATGCTCATAGGGTTTTTATGTGCAGAAGCTAATGTTGGAATTTTTTGTGTGGGCTAATATTAATTATGAGTTTGTTTTAATTATTTATAAAACGGACTGAATAATATATTTTATTGATTAGGTGTAAGCCCAATTAAAATGTAATCAAATGAGTTATGGACTTATGACACTTTTAGTGGGCCGATATGGAAGATGGTCAGTGTAGATCTATTTTAACATGGACGTGTGATGGATGAGCCTGTTAAAATCTATTATAAATAGGCTAAGTCTCCTCTTCTGCCTTCATAACCCTAATCCTAGTTGTTACACTCATTGTAGTCATCTTATGAGAAGGTGAAGAAGAGGAAGACCTAGATTTCGTTTTCAACCCTTCTGACCTATAATCTCAGTGTTCAATTTTCAGCGGTCGCAATTATAACGCAGAACAATTTCAAAACTACCGCGCAAACAAGTACACAACTTGTTTCCGCTTAACTTTGAATGGTGTTCTACATTCATGTACTAGATCCTAAATTATTACATATGGCATCAAAGTTTTGGGATTGTATATAATTTAGAACCTTAAATATTTTGTATTGATAACCAAAAAAAAAATTTGGCCGGAGTAGGGGATCCCACCATTAGTGAATTACATTTGATTTATTTAATTTGATTCTATCATCACAAGCTATTCATTTAGCTCAGACGGTTGGTGAACGCGTTAATTGCATAAGAGGTCGCGGTTTCGAAACCCGCTTTCGCCAAAACCTTCAGTTTCTACCAATTTTTTGTTTTTTCTTTCTTCTCTTCTGCGATTCAAACCGTAACACAATAAAAGAAAATGTTTCCTTTTGGTCCTAAAACCTAACTGCGCAAATAGAAAGGTCATTGTTATTCAAAGGCAAAGAACTACGTAAGGGAGAACGTGGTGCTCTCCTGCTTCAGAGTCCTCGCGACTCAGCTCGAATCCATCATTGCTTTCGCCGCCCAACAGTTCCCCGATCCTCTCCTCTACCTCGATCTCGTCTCGTTGTTGGCTCACGGTGGCTGGTGTGGCATCTTACCTCAGTGGCTGTGGCGAGAATTATTTTTAAAGGGGATACTATTTCTATATACTCGAAAGCGAGCAGTCTCCAAGATTTTCTTACTGATGCAAGAAGATGAACCGCATAGATTTTTTGATTGTTTTGTTTGTGTTGATTGTTACTATGATGATTGCTTTATGATTATATGATTTGGTTGTTGATTGTTATGCAATACCGGTGAAGAAATCCCTGCCAAATAGATTGGCGATAGGTGTCCTTGCCGATGAAGATCGGCCACGACCGCATTACTCAAACCCTAGCACTCAACCAAGTCAACTGAATGGATTATCTGTTAATTTCTTATCCAGACAAATATTTACATAAGCAAACTATATTCATGGTCATCGTGGTACATTTTAATTTTATTTCAATGCTTATTAATATGTAAATATATAAATATTTTGGTGGTTTATATGCAGTTAATTGTCAGTTTATTATTTAGTGATATTAATTTTGTGATAAAAATAAATAAATTGCTAATAAATATTTGTTTTGCACATATATGAGATAATGATCATGTGTTTTAAAATTAAGGTATATTGTATTTGGTACCTTGTATATTTTTTGAAATATATATTTATGTTTGGTATGTATTTTAATTAGGCTTTTATAAATCTCTAATTAAAAATAATTTTATGGGTTGATATGGGTGTTACAGCCAAAATGAGACATCCATTAAAATTCATAGAGTTATTTTTAATTTTAGTGAAGAGATAATTCCAAATTAATGTATATAATAACCTATCCAAAAGGGGTTATTAGATGCATTTGATTTTGGGAGTACTTGTTGGAATGAAGAGATAATTCCAAATTAATGTATATAATAATTTGTCCAAAGAGGGTTATTAGATGCATTGATTTTGGGAGTGGTTGTTGAAATGAAGCTATTTGTGCTTAGAGTTGCATTAGTCTAGAGAGTTTGTCTGCTCAAAGGGGATAGATTTCTCGAAACTGGTGTGAACTCGATTGTGTGCTTCATAACTAGAAATTTTATTACATGTGCATGTTCTGTCTAAAAGGGAATATGTAGTGATACCAAAATTTTCTAGATTGTGTAAATTATAAATTTGATTTTTGTACATAGCCCAATAGTAATATATGCTTTTGTTTTGCACAAACAGTCTCCTTTAGTCTCAACAATAGCACTGCAAATGTTGAACTCCTGACGAGCATAAACTTTAAGAGGTGGAAAGACGATATTTTATTTGTCTTGGGAATATGTGAGATTGATTATGCCCTTTATGAAAATAAGTCTGTTAAACCCACTCGTGAGAGTAGTATTCAAGAAAAAGAATTACATGCCAAGTGTGAAAGATCTAATCATCTTGGTCTTATGGCCATGAGAAAAACCATTTTTAAATACCTTAGGAGTAGTTTGTCCACTAATATTATTGCTAAAGTTTTTATTATTGCTGTAGAAGATAGGTACTTTGTATCTGATAAGGTTGAGGCTGGGACCCTTATAAGTCAGTTAACCAGTATGAAATACAACCATAGTGAGAGTGTAAGATATTACTTTCTAAATATGATTCACCTTCAAATCAAACTTAAAGGTCTTAAACTTGATTTATGTTTCTATTTTAGATAAGATTGTATATCAGCTTAATATTGGAATCT
>CATIWR010042501.1:0-65848 GCA_949677035.1 Omphalea diandra
AGTAAAATACCCAATTGAGTGATTGGAGAGTGGATGTAGGGATTGTTTTGCCCGAACCACTATAAAATCTTTGTCTCCTTGCAATTCTTTCTTCTTCCCTTAATCTTTAGTTTAAATTTTTAAACACCAATTCAACCCCCCTTCTTGGTGCCTAAGGACAACAATTTTGATCTTGTGTTCCCTCATTCACTCAAATGATCTCTTGAATTTAGCCAAATGCTCTCTTTTACTCTGGGACTTAATAACCATATTATCGATGTACAAACCCATGGATTTCCTAATTATATCATGAAAGATTTGATTCATTGCTCTTTAATACATGATCCCAATATTTTTTAGGCTGAATGGCATAACAACCCATTCATAGGCATCAATGGACCCTGGGCACTTAAACACTGTCTTACTCACATCATCCTTAACAATCATTATTTGGTTATACCTCAAGTGGCCATCCAAAAAGCTAAGGATCTTATTACAAATCGTTGTGTCCACTATCATGTCTACAATAGGCATAGGGTATATATCTTTGGGCATAACTAAGTTTAAATTTATAAAATCTTCACAAATCCTTAACTTCAAATTCTTTTTTATGATGAGGACAATATTAGAGAGCCATTCCATATATGTAGTCATCTTTATGAAACCAATGGCTAAGAGCTTGTTTATTTCTTCTCTAACTAACTCCTCAACCTCTTTGGACATCCTTCTCATAGGTTGCTTGAATGGACAAAAACCCTCTTTAATGGGTAATTGATGTTCCACTAGTGCCTTATCTAGTCATGGCATCTCAGAATTGTCCCAAGCAAAACAATCCTTATGCTCTTTAAGCAATGCGATAAATTTAGCTTCAAACTCAATATTCAATTTTGCACTAATGAAAATTGGCTGAGGCAACTACTTGGTGCCCAAGTTCACTTCCTTTAAAGGATCTTGAATCTCATCCTGTTGGTCATCTAATTTTTAGGGCACAATTTTGAGACCTGACACATGTAACAGAGTCATATGATCACCTTACACATCTTCATAGATACACTCAATCAAGGCTACAAAACTCTACTCCAAGATCAATCTCTTAATTTTCTTGAACCATTCCTTTATCTTAACTGACTTAACAATCAAACTTAATGATCAGAGAGTAGGTTTTAATGCTAACTGAGGTCGACTGCTCGAGTTCTGACATAAGGACTATGAGTTGGTCTAACTTTGTAATAGTTTTATCCTCGCTTGCCCCCTTGACAATGTTCTTGAAATTCACCTCACCCTAATACATAATTGCATCGACCAAGTTAACTACTTTAATAAATGGGTTTAGGTTTCCATGAATAAACTCTACTTCTACATTAGGTCTCCAAACCCACATCATTTGGTGCAAGGATGACGTGATGGCACAATTTACATATATCTAATCTCTGCCTAATAATAAGTTATAATTGCCTTCCACATCCACTACAAAAAAGCATTCTTTAGTGGTATACCAACTAACCTTCAAATCCAACTTAGTACACTTATAGCCAACATTTACCCACCAGTGAAATCTCTCATTGACATATCAGCCCTTTTTACTTGATCATTGGTAAGGAAAATTTTCTCCAGAAACCTCATAGGAATAATAGACACCTCGAATCTATTATCAATGAATACCTTATTAACAGGGATTGAATTCAACTCAGCCTTTATATATAATGGTCGAATGTGATTAGTCTGAGATAATGAAAGTTGTTGCAAAACTATTACAGCTACTTTTTCTTCACTTTCATTGTCTGAGCTTAGGCAAATAACATCCCCCTTGAGTATGGTCCTTTACCCAAGTCTCGTCGAAAAGTATATTGATAATAGGAAAACCATATTTACTTCGACCTTATCTCTTAAAGTACTAGATGAGCTCTCGAATTGGCTTTTTTCAGGTTTCTTAGGCGTCCACACGTTCATTGACCCACACTTGTTATGGTGGATCTCAATATGATAAGGCTTGAGCTTATTATATGGCTTATATATTTTCTTACACAAGTCCAGCCTCTCTTTCTCTTGTTTCATCCTGAGCTCTTTAATCTCCTCATGTCAAGCTTTGGCCTTTTTTTTAGCATTCTTTTAGACCTTAACCTCTTCTAGCTTAGCTTAAAATTATTGCTTTTGCCTTTGGAACCTCCTTTTCTAACTTTTCATTATTTGTATCGCGCAAATTACCCAAAGGCAACACAGTCAAAAATCCCTTCTTAGGGCTATGTTCCTCTCAATTATCAATTATTGTTAGATTTGGCCAAAAAGTCTTTCTTAGTTGATCTATCCTATGAAGCTCAAGTCGATCAGCCTCAGCTGACCTTTTTATTAATGTAGCAATGTTTGGACAATGTTTGCCCATTTACCCCCTAATATTATGGACTTCTAAATGCTTGTCTAACCAATTATTTCATGCAACATAAGCATAAGAAACATTGGGCCACCTATAAGAATCATACCTCAGCCTACGTTGCTCAAACTCCCTCTTGGTTGACTTAGCCTTGACCAATGGCTTAAACATAGTATGGCAAGTTAGGTAGACCAGCATCTTCTCTTCATGCTTTTGCTCACTAATTGAAGCGATGAGCTTTACTTTTTGCTTCATGTTAGCAATTAAGGAAGTAGTAGGTTTCTTTTCACAAGCAGAAGGATAGCTAGACTTTGCTTCAACCAAAGGCTTATCACTAGCTAGAGGTTCACAGTTTTTTCCCTTCGGCCTTTAATAATACTTGTTGGACCATAGAGATTATAACCTTAGGAAATGACTCAGTCTCTACCAGTGCCTTATTCTTTGAAAGGAGAATAATTCTTCCCTCCTCAATGGTCTTTTGAACCACATTTCTGAAGTTAATACAGTACTTGTTCGAATGCCCTCAGCCATTGTGGTATTTACAATAGTCTTTCCCTTTTCTCTCCTCTAATGGGGGAATAATATCGCCATCGAAAAGCTGAAGTTGCCCATCCTTGACTAAGCAATCAAATATTTCGTCCACCTTGGGTAGGTCAAACGAGTATTCCTTTGCAATCTGTCTGGTCTTTTGTTTTGCCTTTTATATATTCTGAGGCTTCAATTTGGCTAATGCAAAGCACTCATATCCATTCATGGGTATTAACTTAGCTATGTTCACTTCCTTCTCATTTGATTTGGAACTAATATACACCAGGGCGGCTACATAAGCATCCTTATTGTACATCCCCTTAGAAGATGCTTTCTTTTGTTTGGCCTCTTATAATAATTTTGGAAGCCAGCTTCCCCAGTGCTTAACTCATAAAGATCTTCGAACTTGTTTCCCTCAAAGTGTTTTTAGATCTCCAAAGGCGACATAGCATGCCTCAGGTAATTTGGTGGCATAATGTTCTAACCTTCCTAAACCAAAAAATGTATTTTTTGATCGACTCTTCTATCAATTATTTTGTCTGCGCAAGATCAGCCAAGGTAATTGAATGAGAGGCCTTATAAAACTTGGTATGAAATTTCTCTTCCATATCCTTCCAACTCAATATAGACCTAGGTGGGAGATTGGTGTGCCAAGAAAAAGCAATCTTGGTGAGAGAATTTCCAAATAGTCGTAGCTTCCAAAAGTCTTTGATCATTGCTTTTCTGCTTGCCACAGAAAATTAGGAGACATGCTCAATTGTTAAGTTGTTATCTTTCCCTGAAAATAAAGTAAATTAGGTATTTTGTAACCCCTTAAGAAAGGATATAGTTTGTCTACCCACTCGAAGTATGACTTTCAATAAACTGGCCTTAGTAAGGGCTTTATGTCAACACCCATCTTTTCAATGGCATCAATAAACTCACACCAATCCAAAGACATTATGTGATACTTATATTTATATGGGGAGGGGGTTAATTGTTCTCCCACAACATTTATTAAAGGTACCACATTTTCAGTTGTATCATAGGTAAAAACCATACCTAGTCCTTGAGCTACTAGATTTTACAGGTGGTAAGTTAGTGGTTATGCACTCAACTGGAAAGTTTATTGAAAAGTACTCTTAGGTGCAACTATTCCTTCTTAACCAAATAAAGAACTACTAGACCCTTAGGGATTTGGGAGAATCCCATATTCAACATTACTAGGGTGAGTGAGTATATGCATTGCCTCCAGCTCCTTTTGAGCATAAGGCCTTTAGAAATTGGAAGCCTCCATATGGAATCTCCTATCTAATGTTAGCGTTTGTCTACCTTCAAGAAAGGTGGTCAATCGGTTGAGGCAATTATTCATCTGGTCTAGCCCGATATGAATGTCCTTTTAGGTAGCCTTGCTATCTTCTATCAATGGTCAAATGAATATGGCCATCTGGTTAATCATGCTATTGAACATGGTGCGATTCTTAGCCACGATTTGGCTAGTGAAATGAGAACAATCAATAGCTGCAAGGATAAGTTATCTAAGCATGAGAGCATGCCTTGGGTAATCGTTCAGATCATCCCCTTGAGTCGTGTCATTGGCCTATTGATTTTCATTGAACTTATTGCTCATGTTTGTAACAGTTTCAATCTGGGCAATTTATTTTTTCAATTGGTCTAATTCCTTGGGAATAAGTTGATACCTAGACTCAACTGACATACAAAGTCCCACTGGCAATGCCAAAAAGATGTTTACCCCCAAAATATCGAGAATAGAATTTTATGATGTTCAGGTTCAGTAACTAGGTACTATCAGTATCAAATCTCATAAATAAGAAAATTGACAATTGATCGGAATCAATTAGATCTAATATATAGGCAATACTGTCAATTAAAGGTTGAGTATGTAGGCAAAACTATCAATTCAGTTAGTGTTTAGGCAATAATTATTGTTAACAAAAAAGAAAATCAAGAACATCGAAAGAGAAAAAAAAAATAGAGAAATGTGGAGAAAGATAACATGTATTTCCATCTAAGGTTCGAAACCCTTTCCCTGTACAACAACTTTACTTATATACAAGTATATACAAAAGTTTTATTATGATATAAAGTCTATCACTATAGTTACGGATATATACAATCTCTATCTACAAATCTCATAGGCGAAGCCCGCATTACAATTCATTATAGGTCATTATCCTGTAAGGATACTCGACTGAAGCCTGTAAATTAAACTACTAAAGCCCATTGTCATTCCAAGCCCATACCTAAAGGCTTGTCAAAAATGAGACTAGGTGTAAACAGATATTAAATATATTATTTGAATTAGGCTATTCATATTAGGCCTTATAATAAAATATAATAGGTTGAGCTTTTAACGAATAAGTGATAAATTTCCACCATTATTACTATTATTGTTACAAACTTAAATTTGGTTTTTTATATCACTTGAATTTTGAAAAATAAATACTGATAGAGATTTTAAAATAATTAGAAAACCGATTATAGTATATATAGAGTTAGATTTGAAATTGATTGAAATAAATTACATTTTATTAATTAAATCTTATTATCATTTACCAACTAATTCAATTTGACTAAGCAGTGTTTATTTTATAATATTCTCATTTCTTTTAGAATGGATATTTTTATGATTATGCATGGAGATTTAATATTATCAAATTATTTATTTATTTATGTTATAAAAACTATACTACTAAATTTAATATCTTATGATATAAAAAAAAAAAAAACTCAAACTTGATTAGTTCATTTTATCTTTGTTTCTTATCTCATATTTAATTTATGATTGGATTGCATCCAAATAATAATACCATATCAAGATACACAAATTTAGATTTTTAATCATTTTATTTTGTAAATAGTTCAATTATTGAGACTGATTTGTTTCAACTTTGATTTGAATTATTTTCAATTTGATTTTTCTATGTGCTCACATCTAGATGGTATAAAATTGTATTTTAACATAAATCAAATTCAAATCAAATGGCCTTTTTACCTAATTAATCTTTCTCTTTCTAGGACCTTGGAGTGTAGCAATACGAAGTCTTAACTGATTCAATCCTCAAACTCCTTACATAAAACTGGTAAGTGAAAATAATGAGTATAAAACTCAATGAGGGGATAAACTAATAAATAAAACATGTAATTAATTTATTATTCATACTAATTATCATAAATGATAATTTAGTCCTAAGAACATCTAGAATATCATTCTAATTGTTAGAACAAAAAGAAACTTCTAGGGCTGAATTTTAAAGGTACCATAGATGTTTTAAAGTCATCAACTCATCACCATTCCATGCATTGTCGATAGTTAGTTCCAAATTCTGATATAAGGTTCATAGTTCATCATTTTAACTTCAGATTTTAGTCTTTTATTCACACTGAAATAACTATTAGAACTTCTAGAATTTAATTCATTTTATGACTGAATCAAAAGAAAGAAAATTGCATGCAAACATACTAATATCTCTCAAGTTCATACTTATCTTGTTTCAATTCAAATTTTAGTTTAAAAAAAGTCTTAACACTTAATTTTCTCTCTTTGAATTTAGTCCACATAGTTCATGTTTAACCTCAAAAAGCTCACTTGCAAACTATAAGAAGGAAGAGAATAAATCCATAAAAGTTAATATCCTAATTTCTCCATACATCATCACTCATACTTTAATCTATAACACTCCTTAAATCATCATAGCATACATACAACATATCATAACATTAAAGAATTCTAAAGCAAGCTTCAGTAGAGATAGAAACCTCTACTTACATAATATAAAGTTAGGAGAAAGGAAGAAGATCAAAACATGCTAAATAACTCTTAAGGAATTGCACCAACCCGCTTTAGGCTTCCTTGAGCAACTAGCCCTCTTTCAACCATCTTTTTGTTAAGAAATTAACTCTAATTCTTCCCTATAGTTGTTATAGTTAAGGTTTATAATTGAGAATGGTGGATGCTTCTTAAGTGAAAAGAAAATTTGTAAAGAAGGTTTACTTAATTAATCAAGAAAAAAAATAAGGAGATTTCTCTTTTCTCTCTTGACTAAGTTAAGGATGAAAGGAAAACAAAATTGTAAGACTATGCTTTAGACAAAATAGACCCCCTTCATTTTGTTAGGCATTGCTAACATACTAAAGGTATTTTATCTTTAGAATTTGTTATTATTATTAGTATTATTTGTCAAAACACATGTCAAACACATTGCCATTTATTTGTTATTTCCTTATCATTGATTCTAGCATGTTCCACAAAGATACCTACTTATTGATATTATTATTATTAACTAACTTTATAAAAAGATCAATAAAAAAATCATTTTGTGTATCCATTTACAGTCCATAAGTCATCATAGATATTTTAGCATGGTTATAATCTTAAAATCCTATGCTAATATGTTTATTATATTTGCGAATTTAGGACATCAGTGTTAAAATAATAATCAATTTAAACCCATTAACAATTTTACTAGTATTCACTACCAACAATCCTCAAAATTAATTTTATTAATAACACCATAAATACAAGTGATTTATTTAAAACAATAAACATTATACAAATTACTTAAATTGATTATATATTAATATTATCTAATTAAATTACTCTTACCATTATTCTTTTTCTTTTATTTATGGATTAAATTTTATAAAATTTATTAACTTGGAAAATAATTAAAAAATTATAGAATGTTACAAATGATGTGATAAAAAAGATAAGGACTAGTGATATAAAAAAATGAGATAGAGAAGATAAAAAAAAATGATAAGTAAAGATATGGAAACATAAGAAATGGAATTAAGAGTAGAGATTGAGGTTATTCAACTATTTGTATCTTTTTGGACTATTATAAGAAGGAAGTAATAGTTTTCAAGAATATGGGATTCATTCCCAAGGGGGTAATGGAATCTCTTAATTATGGTTATGGAGTAATCCTTCATAATCATAATAAGTCATTCTAAGATTTTAAATGAGATTTGAAAATTAAAGATATTTTAAATGATTTTATAAGTTATATGAGCATTTTAGAAGAATTTTAAGAGATTTTAAAATCCCTTCCACTATAGAATTCCTTAGCAATAGACATAACTTTTCTTGGATTGTTTATTAAAAATCTAAGATTCATATGTATAAGTTGAAAAGGATGTAAGAATGAATGGTATAAGGAATTGAGGTTGAATCCAGTAAGGGGGCAATTTGTAAGGCCCAAAACTTGGTTTTTAAAGGTCTCGCATAAATGAGGACTCCTTCCCCTATGTGATAAGCATGAGGAGGCTAAACTTCATAAAATGGTAATAATTTTAATGATATAATGATGATTTATTAAGATATGATATGCATTAGAAAGGATGACTAAGAGATATGAAGGTGAAAGATACTAAGTCATAAGGAAACAATAAGTATACTATGATGCATAAGTATGCATATGTACGAAATGATAATTAATTAACATAAATGAATGACAACATTAGAGATTTAATAATAAAGATTATGTTAATATTTTATGTTGATAAAGGTTATATTAAGGGATATGTTAAAAGGAATGAGAAAGGGTGATGAAAGCTAAGGTATAAGCTAAGTTTAGTGCATAATATTTTCATGGCTACTAAGGTATGTAAGTGACCTTAATTTATGATTAAATAATATGTTAATGAAATTGTTTAGATGTATGTTACATACCAAAAGTAGGTGTTAAAGAAAAGAGCAAAAGGTTAGGAGTAAACCCTTTAAAAGTTTTGAATGCTCCATTTAGGTATTTTAGTCTTTTTACACTTTTTTTCATTTATTGTTTCCACAAACACGACTCTAACTCAATTTTTCATCAATTTTCATGCCTAAAATTAGTGTTTGAAGTACTGAGGAAAATAAAAAAAAATGTTGGAAGCATAAGTTTCTTAAGGATTATGGTTTGGAAGTTGCATTTTGGTAGACTTTTTCTAGAATACTCTATTTGGGTATTTTAATCTTTTTACACCCTTTTCTCCTTATCTTCGGCCTAGCCATTATATTTTTCATCGATTTTTAGTAGCCATGAATATAAAGGAAGTCTCTCGAAGCTCTCATTCCATTCATAAACACTAAATCAAACATGGAAAAATCAAGTAGCTTAACATTTTTTCTCCATCTTTCAAGCTTAGTTCAATGATCTACTCTTTCTTTTTGGTAAGTTTTCCATTTGGCATCATTTATATATGTATGTTTTATGTTTAGACAAGTATGTTTATGATGATGGGAAAGATGATGTTATGTATTAGAATAGCTCAATTGATGTTGTTGTCTTTAATTGAAGCTTTGAAGGAGTTGATTCATATAGGTTGATTTTATGCTTTCTTGATATTTTTGACTTTATAAATATTAATTAGCATCCTATTCTTTATGCTTAAGATGAGAATTGAAGCTTGAATGGTGTTTTACACCTTGGTTGAGATGGAGGAAATATTGATATCTTAATGGGTTTTATGAAGTCTTTATGTAAATGAATTATATTTATAAGGAGTACTAATATTATTTGAGTTCCTTGATGGTGTTTCACACTTTAGACCTTATGGTTAGAGTCATATGTGAATGGAGGAGATATTCTTCATTTAGTTAGGACAGGAATATACATGAATGTCTTAATAAGCATATGAATGGTTTATGCTGAGAAATGAGTATGTTAATGGATTTAAAAGTATAAATTGATGATTGTGAAATGAGATAAAGATTTTAACTATGGATTACTATATGATTATATGGTGATGTTAATATTGATAGTATGAATGAGATAAAAGGAAAATGGTAAGAATGAGCTAAGTATGAAGGATGATAGTTAAGTTATAAGTTAGAGCTAATGAAAGTTAAGTTTACATGCTTGAATGATGTTTAGGACTTCATTGTCCTTATAATTACTTTTACTCTATTATGTTATATGTTATATGTATGCAATGTGGTTTATAGATGAGTTTATGAAATGTATGTCTATGTTTAGGCATGTGTATGGGTGAGACAATTAAGAGCAAGTAAATGTAAATCTAAGAGCAAGTAAGGCTGAGGAAAATAGATAAGGAAGCATAGCCAAAGCAAGGAAGAGTTATGACTAGTAATGAAAGGTGAGGCATGATAGTTGCTTTTCATTATCCATTGCATATATGCATCATGAGTTTAAATATAAAGGCCATAATAGACCAAGATATGTTAATATGAAAGTCATATGCATTCTTATGAAATGAAATGAAATGTCATTATGCAATGTTGTGCATAAATGCCATGTGATGTGAGGGTAGCTCAAGGAAGAAGTGAAAAAAGGATTGAGAGTTGTAATAGATAAATGAATGTAATGCATACATGACATGTCTAATAAGGAAACTCTCTCGTGGAAGAAATAAGTAAAAGGCACGGTTGTTGAGACAACTCACTCAAAAATATAGTTGGTGAGGTAACTCTCCTAAGAGTATGACTGGTAAGGTAACTTAAAAGCGCGACTAGTGAGGTAACTCACTAATGCAAGAAAGATAAAGTAAACTATGCAGAAATTCTCATAGACTTGACTAACCTTGCATGTAATGTTTTTCCATGTAAAATGATGTATATAAGTGATGTGTCATGTAATTAGAGATGCATTCATGTAAAGCCATGTGAGCATGCATATGAAAATATGAATTCCTCACTGACGAAAATATGAATTCCTCACTGACGAAAATATGAATTCCACACTAAGTTTCCTACAAGGAGCTTACCTTCCACAAATGCATATTGTTTTATGGGATAAGTATAGGACTAATGCCATGAATATATGCTTAAGGGTAAAGACTAGAGATAAAGTTTTAAGTTATGCATTGTGTATTATAAAGGCATTGTATTATTTCTTCATAATTGCCTATAACAATGATGTATATGTATATGTATATTGAATGAGTTATTAATTTATTAAGTAAATGTTAAGCTATATCTTATATTATTAGTAATCTCTACAAAGCCTAAGTTATGAATAAGTGATCATGCAAATGTCAAAGGTTAATGTAATATAAAAACTGAATTATGATTGATGAAAATGATGTTAAATTACAATTCATGATTAATGAAAATGATGTTAAGGCATATACTAATATCTAGGGCCAATATGAGATAAATGTTGAATGCTTATAATAATGAAAATAATGTTATAGCTACAATGACCTTAAGTGGACCTCTAATTCTGAGATTATTTAAATGGGATAATTTTATGTTTAATGATGTGTATATAATGAAAAGTAAGAAAAGGAAAGAATAAAAGAAATTGACTAGTGATTTGACTCCTTGATGATGACATGTTAAGAAATGAATTAAATGGTTGTAGAGTAATGTAAGAAAGAGTTTTTATGAAATGTTTGGGATTAAGTTTAGCTTAAATCTTTACCTTGCGTTTATATTATCCTAAGAATCTAAAATGGGTCAAATGGAAACTAGTAATGTTTATGGCCCCACAAATATAAGTTTCAGATTTAAAGTATTAGAGAACTTAGAAATGGACTTCCTATATGAGTAATTAAACTTACTATGTGTTTTGGAGGCTTTATGCCTTTTAGTTCTCGAACATAGGTGCAACTTGGGTTTCAAGTAGTGACAACTAAGAACTATTATCATGACATATATTTTTTTATCTATGTTAGGCTAGGTGGCGATGTCGCAACCTAAGAAGGGGGGGCAAATTGCGTTGTAAACAAAAACCAAAAAACAAACACAAACACAAACACAAAAATCAACATAAGGATTTTTATAGTTGCTTGGCAACTTGTCTACTTCACTCCTCAAGTTTTCACTTAAGCTTATTTCTTCCTTTTCAAGCTCAAGAACAACATTTCCTTTTCTAAACTCAAGAAGAACTATTTAAACTATTTCCAATAAAAATTTTTAAGAAATATTATAAAAATCAAGGTCTAATTATTCAAAAAATCCAAAGTATGCATATATTTGCAATTATAATCCAAACTTATAAATTTTGCAATAAAGGCCCATTTTTGAATTTTAGTAACAACTATAGCCAAATCACAAATTTAGAAAAAAAAAATGTATTTATCAGGCTATAATTAACTAATATTTAATTGACTGTACTTAATTGATAACAAATTAATTAATAAATGGATAATAAGTACACTAACTTTCTCATAATTTTGTAATTTGGCTACAATTATTATTAAAATTAAAAAATGAGTCTGAATTGCAAAGTTTATAAGTTTGAACTATAACTGAAAATAAGTGTATGCTTTTGGATTTGAATTATTAGACCAAAAATCAATTACATGATATGAACTTGAACATTCTCAAAAAAATTTATCCTTAAAATAAAAAATAAAAATTTTATTAATTTATTATTTAAATATATAAAAACAAAATTTATAATTTTAAATATGAAATTAGTATAATATTATTTATTCATCAATTAAAATAAAAATAAAATTTTGATATTTTTGTGAAAAGTATTTAAATTGAGTAAAAATAAAAATACTATTTTAGTAAGATTTAAACTTAAATTTGAATTTGATTGAACTAATTGAAAAAATAAAAAGGTCAATTGAGTCTAAATATATATTTAATTAAATATTGATTTTGATTTGAGGTATAATTGAAACCAATTCATCAAATTAGAGTGTAATTGACTTAATTAAAAACTTTAAATACTATTGAAAATTCATGAAAATATTTGAATTTTCTTAATCATTGAGCCCACAAATTTGTAATTCAAAAATATTTGTTATAACAAATGAATATATAAGATAAATTATAACATGCACTGTTTCATCATAATATTTTATCATAATATAGCGCTCACCAAATTACATATAAGGATAAGTAATATTGTCATAACAATATTTGTCACTGTATTAAATAATTTAAAAAATTATGATAACATTATTTTATCGCAATAAATAATTTTTATTTTTACTAAATAATTTATCATATTAAATAATAGGTTGTAATTTAGACACATGAAAAAGTACAGTAAAATTAATAAATTTATTACAATATAAAAATTTCATTATATTTTAAAATAAAAATATCAAAGTTAAATTTAAATTTAATTAATAATCTAATTGTTTAAACAAATTTCTTTATTTTTTATTTTAATTATTCTAAGTTATATATTTAGTAATAAAATTGTTTTTTTTTATATTGTCATCAGGTCAATTGAGTTAAGTCACAGATTGAACTATTCATATTAGTTTGGACCCAATCCAAAATTTTCAAGACATTTCAGATTTATTTAGATCCATTGGCAAGTGTTCTATTTGCCAATTATTTTTATTTTGTTGAAGGATTTGGAATACTTTTATCATATTTCCGGTTGCACGTATTTTTGGATTGTATGTGATTTTTTTTAATAATTTAAGTGATAATTATCTTTTATTTTCTAACTTCTGTTCCTTTAATGTGAATCTGCAGTCTGAGGATGTATAATGCAGTGGTGCAGAGATGCTTCAATGGCTGCGCGGATAGCTTTACACAAATCTCTTCGGATGCAGTTGGAAACCTGTGTTATGAGATGTGCTGAGTTCTTCAAGCATTCAGTGCGCGTTGGCCTGAGGTTTCAGAAGCTTAACAATATGAAGGCTACAGAGCACTAAAGCAATGGAACAACCTTGGAATGCTCAAAACACCATTTTTGCTTGTCATTGCAGAATCTGATTTGGATAAATAGGCAATTTTCTTTTCTGTCATTTTCCAACTATATTACCCACGAATGGGGTCCTAATTGTCGCTTAGATGAGCATTTTTTTTTTTTTTTTATGATTAATTTCAAGCACTATTGAAAGCCTAATGAATGAGGATGAGACATTGAAGTTCGATTTAAGATGCGATGTTCTAATGTTTGCTAATGTATATGAAGGGTAAAGAGTAGGGTAACAGGAACCTATTTTGCTGCTACAATCTTTGCTTCTAGTTCTATTTTCAAA
Organism: Omphalea diandra; assembly: GCA_949677035.1. Lineage (NCBI taxonomy): Eukaryota > Viridiplantae > Streptophyta > Magnoliopsida > Malpighiales > Euphorbiaceae > Omphalea > Omphalea diandra. Next base: position 13,781 of record CATIWR010042501.1, read on the forward strand.
CGACCAGATGGGCTTCAGCTTTCGTCAACATAATGACATCAGCAGGCCGATTACTCCTCTTAACCTTTTCTATTTCTACTTTGAATGTCCAGACAAATCTCTTCAAAGGAGGAAATTTCCAGGGAGATGAACTTCAAGATTTCATCGCATATAGACAGAGAGAAAAACCCCAGAAAACACATACAGATGCTAAATTATAGATCAATTTAACACATTAAGTTGAAATGAAATGTTGCTTCGTACAAAACATTGAAAAAAGCAGAGCTTAATTATAGGCTCTAAACACAGACAATCACATTTTTGAACAATCTCTTTTTTTTTTTTTTTTTGGCAGAAGACATTTGAAACAGCCATCACAATCTTTCAGACTTGCACACTCGAAAATAAACTGAGCACTTCAAATTGCGCACCACCATCGGCTCTATTAGTTTATAACTGTGGACACAGATCCCTGCAAAAACAACAAATTGGACCATAAGCTCTTGAGCAATCAGCTTCATAAGCAAGTAGTTTCATACCATTGTTTCCGTGATGTTTGTTTCAAGTCATGAAAAAGTACGATTTTAACATGTATGGAAAGACACTGCACAAATATTGTCTAATTATCCCCTCCGCTCTGCTTGCTTTTTGTCCACATTAGTCTATCTAAACAAGTTGTTAAAACCAGTTTTAAAAAAAAAAAAAAAGTTGCTAAAAACCTAAGAAAGCCTAAATAGTCTTGCAAGAAAAGGGTACGATTTTAATCTTTTACAGCAAAGGATGCTAGAAGCTTACTCTTTCAATAAGGAATCGCCAAAATCACATCTTTTTCAAGACTAGAAGATGAGAAGGCACTGAAATTAAACATTAACCACCACAGGCAGGACACAAAGGCATTGATCTGACAGCAGCATCTAAAAGTACAATTCATTTTACATTACAAGGCAGCAAAGACAGTCTAGCATAACTGACATGGTTGCTGCTCCAGCAACACGCAACCAAAGCATGTTTGGTCAACAATTTTATAGATGTTGACTAGTTGCAGAGTTCTGTAGCAAAAAAGTATTGATCTGCCCTCCCCTTTGATCTTCTAGAAAAAGGCAAGTTGCTAGCCAGTGTGCAAGAACAGAGATGCTAAAACAACCTGGCTAACTCCTATTGAAAGTAAAAACTAATCCAGTAAGTCTCATGTTATCCATAAACAATTAAGTGGCAATGCTAAGGGCAAACAACTCTCAATAATTCAACTTCACCTAGAACCAAAATCATTCTGATCTTAACCTGTTAAGAAGCCCAAAATCACCTAATGATGAATCCAAATATTTAAAACTATCCCAGCTTTCCTCCTAGTAATTAACAAATTCATCTACTATAATTGTTTTCAACATTTACCTCCCTCCGTCTAACGGATACAGTTTGATTATGAGCATGTTTTGCACAAGAAAAAACTATATGAACACACCTTAGAATCTTAGAAAAAAAAAAAACATATACACCCCTCTAATGAACACATTCCGATAAGTAGAAAATTTTGCACAAAAGAAATCTATGTCTATTATGGACCATAGGATATTATAAAGCAACAATTACATCCCTGTAATGAACACACCTAATTAGGAGAATGTTTTACACAAAAGAAACTCTTCAGTCTAATTGACTGGAATTTTGATAAAATCAAAGAAAACGCCTTTTTTGTCTTTTTGGGTAGGAGTGTATGTCAAAATGGAGTAGCTCCTTGATAAAACAGCTTCTAGAACTGATTATATAATCTTAGTTTTTGGTAATTGTGGAATTAGCAGAAACTTAGGCAAACAGCTAAAATTTGTTTCCAAGAATTAACAAGACAGCCAAATAGCAAAAAAACACAGAAGAAAACAGGCTACAGGGTTTGCAGAGCAGTTAGGACACTGCAAGCAGTACCCCTTATAATAGATCAATGCTTTAATTAAGATTCAACCTTCAAGCCAAAACTTCCTTAGGCATTGCACCTACAATTAACTTGCATAACACATCCAAAGGCAATAGTTGCCTAAAAAAAAGGGCTCAACACTGAATAAAAGGTATTACAAGAACAGGTATTTATGATCAACAAAAGAATCCTACACATCTGGGAGATGAAGGAAAAAGCGTGGAAAGAGAAAACGGAAGGAAATTAGATTGGTGGTACCAATATCATAAGAACAAAACTGCTGGGGACCTTTCATTTTTTCACCCTTTCCCAAACAGAGGCTAAAAAACATTGAACTCCGGAAGCAAGTCCATACCCTGCAAGGATTTAGACTCTTACAGAAAAAGAAAGAATGTGGCATAATGACTTCCAGAGACATCAAGAAAACCTTTCCAGCAGAGCTGGACATTACAAATATAACCCTGAGGTTTAAAGTGTTAAGGTACTAGACCAATAGCAAATTCATTTGCATATACAAATATAACCCTGAGGTTTAAAGTTGTAAGGTACCAGACCAATAGCAAATTCATTTGCATAGACATAAATGTTAGGTTCCTTAAGGACTAAAAAGTGTTAAATAATGGGCCAAATATGCCCTACGTGGCATTTAGACCATAAATCTAATTATGGGGAGTCTTTAGGCTTAATCTTCAAGAATTCCTTGTTTTCTGAAAACTGCCTTTATACATATATATATATATATATATATATATATATATATATATATAGAGAGAGAGAGAGAGAGAGAGAGAGAGAGAGAGAGAGAACAAACAAGGAATAGAACCTAAGTTCGTTCATTTTAGTGCACACCAAAGAATACAATCAATACATGATAACAGAAAATAAAGATAAATTTAAGGCTATCTGTACATATTCACAGTTGATAATTCAAAAAAGTTACAAAGACCTACGATGTTCACCTGTACTTGCAAGGGGCGACTATGCCTACTCATGATGGCGCTTCTTCCTCCTCATCTCAGATCGCTTTGTACCCCTCCCAACCCGTGAATCATCAGAACCACTTATCTCAGAATCAGATGCTGATGCTGGTTTCCTGTTCTTTCGCCTGTGCCTTCTGCCACAGTCTTCTGATGAATCTGAATCATCATAAGGTCTATGACTTCTCCTCCTCCTCTTCTCCTTCCTACTCTTCCTCTTATGGCGCTGTCGCTCATCCTCTTCTGCAGAAGACTCATCCCTCTTCCTCCTCTTCCTATTTCCTTCATCCTCTTCCTCTGAATCACTAGTACCCCTCTTCTTGCTCCTCCTTTTCTTTGACCTTCCTCTTTTCTTCCTCTCTCCAGAATCATAATCTGACTCATCTTCATTAGAATTCACCTTCTTCCTAGATGATCTCCTCTTAAGACTGCTCTTCTTACCATACCTTTCAGCAATAATTCTTTCCATCTCTGAATCCACCTCAGAATCAGAAGTATCACTCTCTTCCTCTTCCTCACTCTCGCCCTTGTTTGCAGCAGCAGTTTTCCCATTACCCTTGATCTTTTCCAACCCAGACAAAACTGCAGCCTGTATTGCTTCTGGGTCTTTCTCCTTATTCTCATCCTTAGTACTCAAAAAGTTCCTACACTGAAAAGCAAGGTGCCCAACACGTCCACACTTCTTGCAAGCACCACGAGCCTCATCAGCATTGGAACCTGTGATTCGGGCAAGAGCAAGGAGGCCCTGGAAGTTGACATAAGCATTCTCAGCATCAGGCTCAGCATTTGAAGACTTCTGCTGGGAAGAATTCTTGGAGTCATCCTTATTGGTGGGTGCATATGGGTCATACCCAATCGCACTTTGCCATATTCCATGGGTCTGCAGGGCAGCACTACTGTGCACCCTATTGTTCGCTGGCATGCGAACCCTTCCTGCTGTAGCCGGCATCTTTACACGCACACACACACACACAAGCACCAAACTGCAACAAAAGAAAAACAGAATCTTGGCTAGGGTTTCAATCACAATTACCAATATCTGAGACTAAAATGCAAGAAAAAGACAGAATCTTGAATAAGGTTTTCAACTACAAGCACCAGCATACATATATAGACAACCAAATGCAACAAAAAAAAAAAAAAAGAGAATGTCAAATAGGCTTTTGATCAAGATTACAAAAAAAAGAAAAAAAGTCCCAAAATTTGAACTGGTTCACATAGATGAATCAAATGGGTTAGTTGCGAAAACAGGAGCTAGGGTTTTCCAAGTCCTAGGTTCATCGACTAACGCGAAATATTAGTAAAAATTAAAAATCTATGTCATAACTTTAAAAATCATTCAATGAATCCCCTATCATAAAACTAATTAAATCCACATGATCATAACAACGATAATCAAGGGTTATCTAATTCCCTTTTTTTTTTTTCCTGAAACAGAATAAAAGAGAGATTAATTTGAATTTTCTAGACCAAGAATTTTGCTTACCTGGTAGTGGTGGTGAACAGAAAGAAGCGAGGAGACGATGAAAAAAGAAGAGAGGAAAATATATAGAAGAAAGGTGATTGATAGAATTATTGAACTACTATTGCTATATAGAGCTCTTTTCCTTCGTTTATTTTCGATTCAAGAATCAGAAGCACAGGAAGGTCGGTGAATACCCAGACCATACGTCAAAGGTAAAGGACATGTGTCATTTTATCCTCTCCTATGTAAAAACGGCGCCGTTTAATAGTCCCTCTTGAATAACACATCTTAAGTTTTTCTCGTTGTTGTTGTTGTTGTACATTGTCCTCAGCAACAAAATCAGTACATCGTCCACCGTCGTTACCACCTAATAATCGAGGGCATTAGTCGCCACACGGCCATCAAACAACAGCAACAGCCGCAGCAGCTAGAGGTTTAACAGCAATAATTAGCGATTACTATGAAACTAATAAATAATCATTTACTATATGATTATTAGGTTTGATACTAATCCAAAAATAAGAAGAGTATAAAAGAAAAAGAAAATAGGTTTCTACAAATTATTAACTCAACAAATAATAAAAGCTTACGGAAAAAACGTTTATCTCTCTGTTTGAGAATTTAAACAAATTCATCCTTTGATTATAATTTATACTTTTAGTTTCGGATCGTTACTGATTAGTCAATAATAATTTCTCTTTTTTCTCTTTTTTTTATTTTATTATTTTAATAGACTTATATATGTTGCTATATTGATAAATTTATCTTTTTTTTTTCTTTTTCTCAATGCTAAGAGTTGTATATACTTTGTGAATATTTTATTTTTCTTTGTGAAGGCTTTGATCTTTTTGTGAGGTGTTGTTTTCTTTTATGATGTTTTCTTTCCCCTTTTTGTAGTATTTTCTCTCTTATATGAATATTGCTTTATATTTTTTGAATGGAAGTGATGTTTATTGGTTTTGAAATACTATTGATTTAATCTATGCAATATTTATGATTTTTTAAGATTTTACAATTTTTGTTGAAGTGTTCTAATATAATAAAGCTATGACATCAAAATAATTTCAAAGTCATGAGGAGGAAATCCTAAATAGTGAGTTGATTTATTCAAACTATCGTGGCACGTTTAATAATAATTTTTTCAATACTAATATCTTAAATTATAGATGTATAACTATCAAATTAAATGAATGAATGCCACTTTCTTATATATAAAAAGCCATATTATTTGTGAGAATGTAGATTTCTTAGGCTTCATTACTTTCATGAAAAATAAATATTTTTAATTTTTATATTTTAATATTTGATATATTTAAAAAAGTTAATCAGTAAAAATATTTTTTGAATTAAAAGAAAAATTAAATTATTTTAAGAAAAATGATTCCTCTTTTTTAAAAAAAAGATAGTTATTTTGTAAAATTTTATTAAATTAATCAAATAAAAACAAATTCTATAAAATTATATACATTAGTATACTTATTATCATTGGTTATTCTTAATCATCAATGCCCATGTTGGCCAATGACAATCACCATTGATCAATGAAAATTATAATTTTTTTATTTTTAATATATTTTTTATATTAAACAATAAATATAAAGTAAATATATTTTGTAGTCTAGAATTTATTATTATATTATAAATCAAAAGAAAATTAATATTTTTAATATATTTTAAATACTGAAAATATCTTTCTGAAAGATCTTGATTGAATCTTAAAAACCAGGGTGACAACACTAGTTTTCCTTCTCTACCAACCTAGTCGACACCAATGGTACCAAGGAGGTTCCTAAGCTAAAACCTCAACGTTGCCTTTCTGGAAAAATTTTGCCTTTTTTTTTTTTTTTTTGGAAATTCAAATTCTTAAATAATTAGTAAGTACTGTTAAGTATAGGTAGTAAATAGATCGGATCGGGGCTCATTTTCATGCCGAGCCGAATTTTGATCATTTCGGGTTTGGATTGGATTTGAATTTATTTTTAAAATTTATATTTCGAATCGGATCATTCATTTTGTTATTCAATGTTAAGAAAAAAAAAGATTAAATTGAAATAAAATAAAAGTATCATCTTAATTAAGTTTATGGAACTAATTTTTTAAAAATTTTATTTAAACAATTTAAATAATAATTATTTAAATATAATAATTAATTTTTGAAGGAGAGATTAAGAGATTTTATGAATAATAAATTATTTAAATCATTTAAAATATAAAACTTTAAGAAATATTTAAAATTCGATTATATGAGTTTATTTAAGATGATAATTTTATTTTTATTCAATTTAATCTTATTTTTAATTAATTAAATTTGTTATGTACTTTTATTTGATAATTGTTATATTTAAATTTAAAAAATCTAAAAATTATGAAATTTATATTTATATTTATGAATCTCTCATTTAAAAAATGTTCTTTCATTCTCACCCTAACAAATTAATTTATATATTTTAAATAATAAATTATTTAAACTATTTCAAATAAAACTTTTTAAGAAATATTTAAAAAATCATAGTCTAATGACTCAAAAAATTCAAAAGTATGCGCATTTTTGCAATTATAGTACAAACTTATAAACTTTGTAATTGACACCCATTTTAAATTTTAGTAACAATTATAGCCAAATCACAAATTTAAGAGAAAAAAGTGCATTTATTAAGCTATAATTAACTAATATTTAATTGATTAAATAGTAATTAAGCTATAATTGATACTTAATTGATAAATGGATAATAAGTACACTAATTTTCTCTTAATTATATAATTTAGCTATAATTATTACTAAAATTTAAAAATGCGTCTCAATTGCAAAGTTTTTATAAGTTTGAACTATAATTTGAAATAAACACATGTTTTCGGATTTTTTTGAATCAATAAACCAAAAATAAATTACATGATATAAATCTGAATATTCTCAAAAAATTTATTCTTAAAATAAAAAATTAAGGATTTATTAATATATTATTTAAATATATAAAAATAAAATTTGCAATTTTAAAATATGAAATTGGTATAAAAGGATTTATTCATCAATTAAAATAAAAATAAAAATTTGATATTTTTGTGAAAATATTTAAATTGAGTAAAAATAAAAATATTATTGTAGTAAGATTTAAACTTAAATTTGAATTTGATTGAACTAATTGAAAAAAATATTAAGGTCAATTGAGTAAATTGAGTCTAAATATATATTTCTACTGATTTTGATTGGATGTATAATTGAAACCAATTCATCAAATTAAATTGTAATTGACTTAATTAGAAATATTAGATACAATTAAAAATTTGCAAAAACGTTTAAATTTTCTTAATCATTAAGCCCATAAATTTTTAATTCAAAAATCTTTGTTATAATAAATGAATATATAGGATCAATTAAGACACACACTGTTTCATCATAATATAGTGCTCACCAAATTATATTTGGAGAGAAATAATTTTATCATAATAATATTTGTTACTATATTAAATAATTTTAAAAATTATGATCATTTTATTTTATCACAATAAATATTTTTTATTTTTACTAAATAATTTATCGTATTAAATAATAAATTGTAATTTAGACACAAGGTACAGAAAAATTAATAAATGTATTAAAAATATAAAAATTTCATTATATTTTAAAACAAAAATATCAAAGTTAAATTAAAATTTAATTAAATAATCTAATTTTTTGAAATAAATTTCTTTCTTTTTTATTTTAATTATTCTACTTTATGTATTTAGTAATACAATTTTTCTTTTCTTATATTGTAATTGAGTCAATTGGATCAAGTAACGGAATAAATCATTCAGATCAATTTTTATCCAATTCAAAATTTGCAAAATATTTCAGATTTACTTTGGATCGAGATCAGATCAAAAAACTGTCGCCTTCCTTGGTAAGTGTTCTATTTACCAATTATTTTTATTTTGTTAAAGGATTTGGAATACTTTTATCGTATTTCCGGTTCCACAAGTAGTTATATTTTTAGATTGCATGTGATTTTTTTAATAATTTAAGTGATAATTATCTTTTATTATTTAAATACTAGTATTATGAAGTTTAAAATTTCACTGCATTAATAAAATTTTGGTATAAATGGTCAACATAAGAAATAAGAAGGATAAGACTAAGCAATTTAGATGGTTTACATTTAATGTTTCAAATTTTTGCTGAAGAAGCATTGAAAGAAAATAAAATCATCATTCACATTTAAGATAAAAGTTTTTGTACTGGTAGCTACAAAAATTAATAAATAATTTGAGATTAAATGTGCTCTTGATCATATTGAGTATCATCTCCAAACTTGGTTTGGCTGATAGTGTATATGCCAGGGATCTTTTGGTTCTTGATTCAATTTTCCCTCCCTTATAGCTCAGATGAAAAAAAGTGACCTTAGATGACAATTAAAAATAATACCTGCATCGGAAAATACTTATAATAAAGTAACCATGGTAAATATTTGTCATTTATGTGTTGATATTTTTTTTTAAAAAAAAAAAAAAGAAAAGAAAAGCAAACCTCTTCTAACTCCATAGTTTTATTTTATTTTATTTTTTTTGAGACAATTGCTCCATAATGAAATTATTATTACTATTAGATTATTACGATTGATGCTGCTTTTAATTTGCCGATTGAATTTATTTTTTTCTGACCACTGTTTGATTATTATAGCATCATTAGGTAATTAGTGACAATACTGCATCATTGGAACCTTTTTTTCTTTTAGGCTTTTGGCAGCCACACTGAGATATTCTCCTCACAGATTTTATTCTATTTTGGATAAAGATTAGTGACAAGAGAACAATGGTACATTTTATTGATGTTCCCTTCTAATAGTAAAGTGTTCTTTACGTTTGATTAATGGTGAAAGTGAGCAAACAAATTTTCTTAATTCAAAAGCGACCATCACACTGTGATAGATCGCCCAGGAACAAAAGCTGATTGATTCTTTGAAATAATCCTGGGCAACACTTTCTTAAGCCTATTAGTGAGCACTTTCGCAATAATCTTGTAAAGGATGTTACAAAGAGCTACTAGTCTCAGATCTTTCAATCTTCTCAGGTCTATCACACTTCGGCACTAAAACAATACAAGAATCATTAACGGAGCTAGGAAATTGACCCATATTTAGAAATATATATATATATTCATCCCTCTAATGAAAACATTCTGATAAGTAGAAAATTTTCCACAAGAGAAATCTAAGTCTATTATGGACCTTAGGATCTTATAAAACAACAATTACATCCCTGTAACGAACACACCTAATTAGGAGAGTGTTTTAAACAAAAGAAACTCTTTAGTCTAATTGACTGGAATTTTGATAAAATCAAAGAAAACGCCTTTTTTGTTTTTTTGGGTAGGAGTGCATGTCAAAATGGAGTAGCTCCTTGATAAAACAGCTTCAAGAACTCATTATGTAATCTCAGTTTTGGGGAATTGTGGAATTGGTAGAAACTTAGGCAAACAGCTAAAAGTTGTTTCCAAGAATTACAAGACAGCCAAATAGCAAACAAACACAGAAGAAAACAGGCTACAGTGTTTGCAGAGCAGTTAGGACACTGTAAGCAATAACCGTATAATAGATCAACGCTTCAATTAAGATTCAACCTTCAAGCCAAAACTTCCTTAGGCATTACACCTACAATTAACTTGCATAAAACATCCAAAGGCAATAGTTGCCTAAAAAGAAGGGCTCAATACTGAATAATAGGTATTACAAGAACAGGTATTTATGATCAACAAAAGAATCCTAAACACGTGGGAGATGAAGGAAACAGGGTGGAAAGAGAAAATGGAAGGAAATTAGATTGGTGGTACCCATATCATAAGAACAAAACCGGGGACCTTCATTTTTTCCCCCTTTCCCAAACAGACCCTAAAAAACATTGAACTCCTGAAGCAAGTGGATTTAGACACCCATAGAAAAAGAAAGAATAAGTGGCAGAATGACTTCTAGAGACATCAAGAAAACCGCTCCGGCGGAGCTCGACATTACAAATATAACCCTGAGGTTTAAAGTTGTAAGATGCAAGGTTCCTTAAGGCCTAAAAAGTATTAAAGAAGGGGCCAAATATGCCCAACGTGGCATTTAGAACATAATGGCGAGTCTTTAGGCTTAATTTTCAAGAATTCCTTGTTGTCTGAGAACTGTCTTTATATATATATATATATATATATATATATAAACAAGGAATAGAACCTAAGTTCGTTCATTTTAGTGCACACCAAAGAATACAATCAATACATGATAACAGAACATAAAGATAAATTTAAGGCTATCTGTACGTATTCATAGTCGATAATTCAAAAAAGGCACAAAGACCTATGATGCTTACCTCCACTTGCAAGAGGTGACTACGCCTCCTCATGATGGCGCATCTTGCTCCTCATCTCAGATCGCTTTGTATCCCTCCCAACCTGTGAATCATCAGAACCACTTATCTCAGAATCAGATGCGGATGCTAATTTCCTGTTCTTTCGCCTGTGCCTTCTGCCACAGTCTTCTGATGAATCTGAATTATCAGAATGTCTATTACTTCTCCTCCTCCTCTTCTCCTTCCTACTCTTCCTCTTATGGCGCTGTCGCTCATCCTCTTCTGCAGAAGACTCATCCCTCTTCCTCCTCTTCCTATTTCCTTCATCCTCTTCCTCTGAATAACTAGTACCCCTCTTCTTGCTCCAACTTTTCTTTGACCGTCCTCTTTTCTTCCTCTCTCCAGAGTCATAATCTGACGCATCTTCATTAGAATTCACCTTCTTCCTAGATGATCTCCTCTTAAGACTGCTCTTCTTACCATACCATTCATCAGTAATTCTTTCCATCTCTGAATCCACCTCAGACTCAGAATTATCACTCTCTTCCTCCTCTTCCTCTCTCTTGTCCTTGCTTGCAGCAGCAGTTTTCCCATCACGATCTTTTCCAACCCAGTATTGCTTCTGGGTCTTTCTCCTTATTCTCATCCTAACAAAATTTATTTGGATTTAATATATAAATTTAGAACATAAATAGTTAAGCTGAAATAAATTTCATATCTTGATCTAAAACTATTTTGAGACATAATAACTACTAAAATTGAGCACTAAAAAAATAAATTAAAAAAATTGAAAATAAGAGTTAAGTCTTCTTGTCTGTTAATGAGTTGTCTGTTAATGAGTGTAGCAGTTACAGTTAAAAGGCAAGAGAGAAGAATTTAATCTATTTATAATAAATTTAATAGGTCTACTCATCATAAATTTATATTAAATTAGATCTACACATGATCATTTTACATATTGGTCACTAAATGTGTCATAAGTTTATAATCTATTTGATCACAATTTAATTAGGTCTAACCACTAATCAATAAACTATATTATTGAATCTATTTTATAAAAAATTAAAATAAATTAATAATTAATATTAGCTCACATAAAAAATTCAACATTTTTCCACTTAGATAATATTAATTATGATAAGAAAATATTTTGAAAATGACTCTTGAACTCAATAGTTTAAATTCAACTGTGGCAAAAAAAAAATTTATAAAATATATAATTTATTGATAAACTGATAACTTAAATATAATTTTGTCCACATTAAAATATCAATATCAGATTATAGTAATAATTATGTCTCTTATTAACATAATATCAATCTATAGTCACAAATATTGACAACTTAACCGATCTAGATTCTGATATAGCAGTGTAGTAAGAAAATAACACTCATATGTGATCAATACACTATTTTCTGTATCAGTTCTTTAAATATTTCTCTTTCGCACATGTTTAAACGAGCAAAACAAACTCACAAGGTTTCGCAATAAAACTTTTGTTTTCATTTTGGAAATACACACAATATATATTTTAGTCTTTGTTTCTAGAAACACAATTAGAAACTAATTAATATAGCTTAAAATAATTATACTAATCTTAAGCAGGTCACACATAACTCATAGCATGCTATATATATATATATATATATATATATATATATATTGAATGTGCACATATGCATAACAAACAATTACAAAGTACTTAACTCATATAAACAAATATATATGAATAAGCAATGTAACAAAATTATTTAACTTAAATATTCAATTACAAACACAAAACTCCCACTAACCAAATACATCAAAAGACTCTACAACACCTATATCACTAATATGTTTTTTGAAAATTATGGGTCTAAGTCTTTTGGTTATAGGATCAATTAACATCAAATCAGTACTAATGTACACAATTTTAATGTCTCTTTTTTTCACTAAATCTTTGATTGTAAGATATTTAATCTTCATATGTTTAGAACCACTCAAACTTTTATTATTTTTACAAAAGAACACAACAACATTATTATTATAATAGATTCGAAGTGGCCTAGCACTAGAGTCGACAATAAGCAATCCAAAAATAAAATTCTTCAACCATATAGCTTGTGTACTAGCACCATAATAAACAACAAACTTAACTTGCATAATAGAAGAAGTTGTAAATGTTTGTTTAACACTCTTCCACGAAATAGCACAACCAGCAAGCATAAAAATATAACCCGAATTGGACTTTATATCATCTTGACAGCCTACAAATCCTAGTCTGAATATCCCGCTGCTTCAAGATTATCCACCCGCCTATAAACTAGCATATAATCCTTCGTCTTTTGCAAGTATCTTATTACCTTCTTAGCAGCTGCCAAATGATCTTATCCAGGATTAGAAAGATATCAATCAAGAACACTAACAATGTATGTAATATTTGGTCTTGTACACACTTGGACATACATTAAGTCGCCAATAACATTGGCAAAAGGAATATTATTCATGGTATGTTTCTCTATATCACTTTTAGAGCATTACTCCTTGCTAAATTTATCTCCTTTCACAACAGAAGTATCACCACCTTTGCACGATTGCATATTGAATCTACTGAGTACAAGATCAATATAGGTCATTTAAGAAAAACCCAATAAATGATGAGACTAATCACGACAAATCTCAATGCCCAAGATAAAAAGATGTATCTCTAAGATATTTCATATCAAAAGTCCTAGAGAGTAACTGTTTAGTCTCACAAATCATCCACAGGTCATTACTAGCCAACAAAATATCATTAACATAGAGAACAAAAAATATAAATTTACTCTCACTGATATTATGGTAAAAGCATTGATCTATCTATTCTCTGTGAAATTAAGTGAAGTGACTATCTCATCAAATTTGAGATACCAATGACAAGAAGTTTGTTTGAGATCATATATAGATTTCTTTAGCTTACAAACCAAGTGTTTTTTACCACTTTTCTTAAAACCCTTAGGTTGCACCATGTAAACTTCCTCACCCAGATCTTCATTCAAGAATGTCGTCTTAACATTCATTTGATGCAATTCTAAATTAAAATGAGCAACTAAGGCCATAATTATTCTAAAGAAATCTTTATAGGAAATAAAGGAAAAAGTCTCAATAAAATCAATACCCTCACGTTGTGTAAACCTATAAGCAACCAATTTGGCTTTAAATTTCTCAACCTTTCCTTTAGAATTCTTCTTAGTTTTGAATACTCATTTACAACCCATGGGTTTATGTTTAGAAGAAAGTTCCACCAGTTCCCAAACTCCATTATGACTCATTGATGTCATCTCATCTTTCATAGCATCAATCCATAAATCAGAATGAACAATATTAACAACCTCGTCATAAGATACATGATCAACAACATGACCTATATGATAATCACCTTCACCAAGATAAATCTCATAATTGTTTAGCATTACTGACGTTCTCGCCTAATAGACCTTTTAACAGGTGATACTTCAACTACAATAGGCTCTGAAGGATTCTCAATAGGAGGATGAAGATCAAATGCACCCTCACCATCACCATCACCATCTACTTGAACAAAAACTCTTATAATCCTTTCATGAGATGAAGGTAAAGGAATGACTGTAACTTCATTTTGTACATCATGAATAAGTGATCGAGAAATGTCTATATTAGCAACTTCCATCTCTAAAAACTTCACAATCATAAACTCTCCAATCCTTATGCCACGTGTAGGACAATAAAACTTGTATCCTTTAGAATGGATTGGGTACCCATTAAGTAACAAGAAGTAGTTCTAGGGTCAATGTTTTTCTCATTTGGATTATAATATTCTAACCTCAGTAGAACAACCTTAAACACGAAAATGGTTCAAACTAGGTTTTCTACCAACCCACACTGAAAAGGTGTTTTAGGCATACATTTACTAGGGACATGATTTAAAATATAAATGACAGTTTTAATAGTCTCACCCCATAAGAATTCAGGTAAGTTAGACCTACTCATCATGCTCCTCATCATATCCTTCAAATTACGATTGCGCCTTTCAGCGACACTATTTTGTTCAAGACTAACAGACATGGTATATTGGGCAACTATTCCACACTCTTGCTAGTATTTCGCAAATAATCCCATATGTTGCCCAGTCTCATCATATTTTCCATAATATTCACCTCCATGGTCAGACCTCATAATTTTAATGACTTTTTCTAATAGTTTCTCAATCTCAGTTTTGAAAATTTTGAACATATCAAGAGCATCAAATTTCTCATTTATCAAGTATAAATAATCATAATGGGAAAAGTCATTAATGAAGGTAATAAAATATTTTATTGCCACAAATAGTGGGTGAATGAGATCCACTAATGTCAGTGTGAATAATCTCTAGAAGATCTAAACTTCTATTAGCAATTTTCTTTTTAACCTTAGTCAATTTACCCCTTATGTAGTCCACACAAACATTTAGATCCTCAAAATCAAGAGAATTAATAATGTTATTTTTCACTAGTCTTTCGATTTTTTCTCTAGATATATGACCTAAACGTTTGTGCCATAATGAAAATGATTTTTCTTTAACTAATAATTGTTTAGTCACAACATTGGCTTCACAAAAAAGGTCCACAATTACTAGCATCATCCAAACACAATCTATATAAATTATCAAACAAAACACATTCACCAATCAATTTTAGAGTCTAACAATATAGTAGCTCTTCCATTATCAATAGCAAAATGATATCCAATCTTATCTAAAATAGAAATAAAAATCAAGTTTCTCCTAAAAGATGGGACATAAAAGGTGTTCTCCAAAATGAGACAAAATCTAGATTCCAATGTTAACCTAATTACTCCAACTTGCTTGACATCTATCTCTAAATTATTTCCAACTCTAAGCTTGAAAACCCTTTCACTTGGCTTTTGTTTGCTTATGAATCCCTTCTTCTTCTTTCTTTTTTAGCCAAGCTATGAATTAATGACAATCTTTTCTCTTATGACATTATTTATGACAAAAGAAATATTTCACCTTACTCCTATGGACAATTTCAGAATCACCTACCTTTTTGGTCTGACTTCTACCATGTCATTTAAAATTTTGATTTTTCTTAGGAGCATAGTAATTAGGTTTAAACTTACCTTTATCCTTTTTAGGAGCAACCCTGAGTTGTGTCACTAGCATAACAACTTCACCTCTCTCTTTCTTAATTTTCTTTTCTTCAACATCACATTTGTTTATAAGGTCATTAATGACCTATGTAGTGTTTTGGGTGTTGAAAGCAGTCTTGATTTGGCTAAATTCAAGAGGCAAAGTGTTTAAGGTTTGGTGAACTATGAATTCATAAAAAATCTCAAGTTTAAGACCCTTAAGTTTGGTTTGAAGGTGAACCATATTTAGAATGCTATCCCCACATCCCACTATGGTTGTATTCCATACTAGTTAACTGACTCGTAAGGGTCTCAGCCTTAGCCTTATCAAATACAAAGTACCTATCTTCTATAGTATTAAGAAAAACTTTGATAGTAACATTAATGGGCAAACTATTTCTAAGGTATTTAAGAATAGTTTTCCTCATGACCATAAGACTAAGACGATTAAATCTCTCTCACTTAGCATGTAATTCTTTTTCCTTAATATTGCTTTCACGGGTGGGAGTTTGGCATGCTCATCCTCAGCCTTATCAGATACAAAGTACCTATTTTCTACAACATCACAAAAAACTTTGACAGTATTATTAGTGAGCAAACTATTTCTAAGGTATTTAGGAATAGTTTTCCCCATGACCATAAGACTAAGATGATTAAATCTCTTCCACTTAGCATGTAATTCTTTTTTCCGCAATATTGCTTTCATGGGTGAGTTTAGCAGGCTCATCCTCATAAAGGGCATAATCTACCTCACTCATTCCTAAAACAAACTGAATGTCCTTTTTCCATCTCTTAAAGTTTGTGTTAGTCAAGAGTTCAACAGTAGCAGTACTATTATTGATACTAAAGGAGATTGTTTGCGCCAAAATAAAAACATGTATTAAAATTGGGTTATGTACAAAATTAAAGTTATATTTTACACAATCTAGAAAATTTTGGTATCATTACATATTCCCCTTTGGGTAGAACATGCACATGCAATAGAATTTCTAGTTATGAAACACACAATCGAGATTACATCAGTTTTCAAGAAATTTATCCCCTTTGGGCAAATAAACTCTATAGACTAATGCAATTCTTAACCTAAATAGCTTCATTCTAATACCTACTCTCAAAATGCATCTAATAACCCCATTTGGACTAGTTATTAAATGATATGTACTATTGAGGCTAGCGACACTTTGTTATAATAGAAAATCCTATTGTAAATACTATTGCACCTTCTTCATCTCAACCTTCTTCCTTTTTCCTAACAGTTTTTATTCCTTCTACTCCCTCATTCAGAAGATCTACCTCCTTTAAAATAGACTACCTTTATGAACTCAGTTACATCCCTGACAGCCAAAAGATCCAAGACACCAACATACCTTTCCTAAACCCTTATGATGCTTTTCAAAGAAATAAAGCATCTTGGACTAAATCCATTAAAGCCCTAATCAAACAAACCCCCCAAGGTTGTAAAGGAATATGTACAGTCTTCAAACTTTGATTAATGTCCAATCCTAGCAACGGGAACATAGCAATTTATTACTCTTTAAAATTCTTCTTGACTTTGTTTAACAGTGGGTTATTCAAAGATACACCCATATCCACTTTGGACCTATTCGCATAGCTGTCAGACATCACAGGAGGAAAGTCCTTCCTGTTTTTGCAAGGATAGCCTTATTGGACAACAGGTACCTGGAGTATCAACATGCAGTGATAGGAACGGTAGAAACGTCTTTGAATACAAGATTGGTGATGTTTACGTTCTACCCCAACTTCAACCTATCACTAAAGGATCCACATATACTTAGTACCTTGAAAGTCCAGATCCAGATAACTGGAGCTCCTCAAGTGGCCTCTGTTATAGCAACCACTTTGTACTATCAGATGATTTACAGGATCCAAAATCATTCCATAGACCTTTCTCTCCCACACGAGAATGAGGTTTTATTGATTATGGAAAATACGCAAAATGCACCAACATTCATCCATATTCCTTGACAGATAATGAGGAACTCTTGCAGTTACTACCGGAGATATGGGTCACAAGCTATGAAAAGATACATGAGAACACCCAGCCAGTTCAATCAATAGAGCTAACCTATTATTGCAAGCCAGATGGTACTGTTGAAGCAAAGTTTGCTAGAACTCCTCCATCGAAAGAAGGCAATGTATTCTCCATACAGTTCATGATGACACCATATGAACTCGAAGTAGGCATGCCTATTGTCTACTTTGAAAGCAATGAATCTCCTGTTTATCCTTTTGAACGAGATGACCATTATTTCTGGTATGAATGTAAGTGTGATACTTATTTGTATGGTTCTGATGATGAAGAAGAACCAAGGAGAAAAAAGAAAGGTTGTTTCTAAGACATTTATGCGCAAAAGATTTGAAGATGGTGATCCATATGTTGGCTTACTAGGTGAGCCTTCTAGGAAATATGATTACCTTGTTAACTATGGCCCAATCGCTCGAGAACTTCCTTCCATACCAAAACAACCTCAAAACCAGACACCAACCTCTTATTTCATACAAGCCATGAAATGGATCTCTAAAATACCTAGTCTACCACCAACACCTCAAATCTGTATGTTCTAACACATAAAAGAAGACTTTCCACCATTACTTGATCAAACCAACCTTAATACCCAAATCAGGACCATGGCCCATATAAAGAATCCAGTAAGAGTTAATGTTAAAGGTCAGCCATTAAGTATTACTCCGGCCGAAGCAGTTCTCAACTGGCAATCAACCAATGCGCAGGCTCAGAACTAAATTCTTAAAAACATAGAATCTAAGGTGGAAAAGGTGTCTCAACAAGTTTACAAGGTCGATGAAAGATTAAGTGAACATTAGCAAGATGTTTATGAGCTGATGATTCACCTACAGATTCAGGTAGAAGAGAAACATAAGGAAGTGATGCAATTAGTGACTTAAAGGGCTCAAATAGAGGAAATCCAAAGAAAAGTAGTAGAAATCCAAAAGTGAGAGAATTGAGAAGGACTTTAAAGCCTCTAAAACTAAATACCAAGACCCCTTTGAAATACCATTACCAAAGCCTCACTAATTAAACCACATTTACTTCACATGCCAACCACTACAAAACTCGAATACCATGGCCTTGTTGTAAACCTGTTTCATAAGAAATTGAGACCCAAAAAATTTCCAATTCAACCTGATCCAAAAGGCTCATCTATGCATACTGCCACCTCTACTGAGTCAGTACAAAAACCACCACATAAGCCTCCTAAAAGCCAAATGATGAATCCTATACACTCCTACCTAGACAATACCCAATCCTTACCTTCTTAATGGTGAATTCAAAATCTGAAGATTCTACTCAAGTTTCAAAATCTGATGGGGAATCTAGTTTTTCAATCTCCTCAGATGAAGAAATCCCAACTCAATATATGACAGATCCTCCTACTGCTCCTTCTTATATTGTAGATCCTCCAGTAGAAGAAATGGACACCTCAACTGCTCAAGATAGACCTCTCAATAATCCTGGCACTTCTACAAGAGGTCCTTGGTTCACTTTGGAGGACATAAGCCCTAATCTCTACAAAGATCGTTTTGAGGAATTTAGGACTTGGATCGATTCACAAATGAAAAAACCTGGTGTAGTTATACAAACAGTTCTTGAAGAGTTCATCACTAGAATGACTGGCAGGTTTCAGGATTGGTACACTGCTTTGGATCAATACTCAAAGCTTACTCTATTTTAAAATCCTTGAGTGTCTAAATTCTTGGGCATTTTTTACGTAGAATTTAGAGGAAAACCCCAAGAAGGAAATGAAATTATCAGACGAGAGTATTTCCAGATAAAGTATTGTTTGTTGTTAAAAAAGGACCTTGATCTCCATTATTAAAAGAAGGCTAAGAAGTTCTATCAGTTAGGTGGTTGGGCAAGTCCAAACTTGAAAAAAGTTTTCATTACTTCATTGCCTGACCTTTTGGCTGCCTCTATCCATCAGATCATGAGACAAGAGGGGAAATCTATTAATGATCTTACATTAGGAGAAATGTATCAACGGATGATACAAGGTCTTGAGAAACTATATAGCGAATGTAAGGTGATTGTTCAAATGCTTGACAAACAAAAAAATATTTCTCTTACTAAGAAGACTATTGAAGCCATTGGTTGGCATATCAATAAGACCATGGAGCTCTTTTTGAGTACTAGAGTGTTAAGCTACAAGATAGTGGCGAGTAGCGAAGATATGCCTAAAAGGCCATAGTCATACTGCTTATATGACTTGTTAGTCTGTTATTGTTGATCATGGTCATATGTATATGCAGTCCATAGTCATAGTTGTATGGTGGGATAGTCCTTATTGGTATTAGAACCTGGTTGTTTTCCTTTTTTGCAAGGGTGAATGATATGTACCATAAACCTCTCTCTCCCTCATGAGAATGAGGCCTTATTGATAGTGGCAGACACGCAAAATGCACCAACATGCATCCATATTCCTTGACAGATAACGAGGAATGAGCTTCTCTAGTTGCTACTAAAAACTTGGGTTATAAGTTATGAAAAGATGCACGAGAACACCTTGCCAGTTCAATCAATGGAGCCAACTTACTATCACAAGCCATATGGTACTGTTGAAGCAAAGTTTGCCAGAACTCCTCCAACAAAAGATGGCAATGTGTTCTCCACACAATTCATGATGACACCACATGAACCTGAAGTAGGCATGCCTATTGTCTACTTTGAAAGCAATGGATCTCCTGTTTATCCTTTTGAACGAGATGACCATTATTTTTGGGATGAATGTAAATGTGATGCTTGTCTATATGGTTCTGATGATGAAAAAGAACTAAGGAGAAAAAAGAAAGGTTGTTATGAGATATCTATGCACAGAAGATATGAAGATGGTGATCTATCTGTTGGCTTACTAGGTGAATTTTCTGGAAAATATGATTACCTTATTAATTATGGTCTAATCCCTCAAGAACTTTCTTCCATACCAAAATAACCTATTCACACTTGTTCCACACAAGCCATGAAATGGATCCCTAAAACACCTAGCCTACCACCAACACCTCAAATTTGTATGTATCAACCTACAGAAGAAGACTTTCCACTACTACTTGACCAAACCAACCTTGATACCCAAATTAGGACCATGGCTCATATAAAGAATCCCATAGGAGTTGATGTTAAAGGTCAGTAATTGAGTATTACTTTGGCCGAAGTTGTTCTCAATTGACAATCTACCAATGCGCAGGCTCAAAATCAGATTCTTAAAAACATAGGATCCAAGGTGGAAAAGGTGTCTTAATAAGTCCATAAGGTCGATGAAAGATTAAGTGAACATTAGCGAGATGTTTATGAGCTGATGATTCGCTTACAGATTTAGGTGGAAGAAAAACATAAGGAAGTAATGCAATTGGTGACTCAAAAGGCCCAGACTGAGGAAATTCGAAGGAAAGCAGTAGAAATCCAAAAGCTAAAGTCTCAGCTTGAGAGAATTGAGAAGGATTTTGAAGCCTCTAAACCTAAATACCAAGACCCCTTTGAAATACTTCTACCAAAAGCTTCACCAATTAAACCACCTTCACTTCACATTTCAAACGCTGCAGAACTCGAACACCATGGCCTTGCTACAGACCTGTTTCATATGAAGTTGAGAGCTAGAAAATTTCTAGTTCAACCTGATCCAAAAGAGTCATCTATGCATACTGTCACCTCTACCGAATCAGTGCAAAAACCACCACAGAAGCCTCTTCAAAGCCAAATGATGAATCCTATACACTCCTACCTAGACATTACCCAATCCTTACCTTCCTTCTTAATGGTGAATTCAAAATCTGAAGATTCTACTCAAGTTTTAGAATCTGATAAGGAATCTAGTTTTTGAACCTCCTCAGATGAAGAAATCCTAACTCAGTATATGACAGATCCTTTTACTGCTCCTTCCTATACTGTCGATCCTCCAATAGAAGAAATAGACACCTCAACTGCCCAAGATAGACCTCCCAATAATCCTGACACTTCTACAGGAGGTCTTTAGTTCACTTTGGAGGATATAAGCTCTAATCTCTACAGAGATCATTTCCCAGAATTTAGGGCTTAAATTGATTCACAAATGAAAAAACCTGGTGCAGTCATATGAATAGTTCTTAAAGAGTTTGTTACTAGAATGACTGATAGGTATCAGGATTAGTATACTACTCTGGATGAATACTCAAAGCTTACTTTGGTACAAAGTCCTGGAGCATCTGAATTCTTAGGCATTTTTTATGTCGAATTTGGAGGAAAGTCCCAAGAAGGAAATGACATTATCATACGAGAGTATTTCTAGATGAAGTGTTGTTCTCTGTTAAAAAAGGACCTTGATCTCTATCATTAAAAGATGGCTAAGAAGTGTTATCAGTTAGGTGACTGCGTAAGTCCAAACTTGAAAGAAGCTTTCATTACTTCATTGCCTAATCTTTTGACTACTTCTATCCACCAGATCATGAGACAAAAGGAGAAATCTATTAATGATCTTACATTTGGAGAAATGTATCAACTGATGATACAAGGTCTTGAAAAACTGTGTAGCGAACGCAAGGTGATTGTTCAAATGCTTGACAGACAAAAGAATCATTTTCTTAAGAAATCCTACAGGAGAAAGGACTTGATGATCAAGTGCAAAGGAGATGAAGACACTTGTGTTTGTCTCACTAAAAGAAGAAACACTTCTTGAAGCTAAAAACTAAGAGCTCTGGTTCAAAGAAAAAATGGAGATACTTCAGGAAAAACAAGTACAGGGGAAAATGCAAGTCCAATAGATGTTATATTTGTGGGCAAAAAGGACATTTTACAAAAAGATGTCCAAACAAGCCTCAACAAGCGGCAAAAATAATTCAACAAATTCAGATCTCGTTTGTTGTAGATCTAAAAGATGCAGATCCTTAAATGAGACAATTTTTACTATCCAAGAATCCTCATTTAAGGATGATGAACCAAGATATTCGGGCAGTTATTCCTTAGCTCCACTTACTATGGCTCTTACTAAAAAGCTACAGTTTGAAGAAGATCATCCAATTCCTTTAGCTTTTGTTTAGATTTTCCATGAACCATTCTCTAAGCCTATCAAAGTTGTGGCATTCATAGATATAGGAGTCCATATCTTTGTGACGAACCCGAAGATCTTACTAGCCCAATATTAAAAGCCTTATAAAAAATATTTTTAGGCTGCCAATGGAGAAGTATTTCATACGGGCCTCATTACAACTAAGCCTATTACTGTTCAGTTTTTCCCAAGCTGCAAGATCCATGCAGAATTTCTTAGGTCATCCTTACCAGACAAAGATTTAGTGGTGGGTTTTGATATTTACTGGAAGTTGGTTAAACTAAGGGTCCTTCCAACGGGGCTTAAGTTTCGAAGTTACTTTCAGCCTTATACTATAGTCACTTCCCTATTTACCATACAACCCAGTCTAGCCCAACTCTTACCAGCCAGAACCCAAATAATCCAAACCTTGAAAGACCTATGTTGTGCTGAAAACCATACAAAATTTTTAGCTAAAAACCCAAAACCTTTGTGGACCAAACCAGCCTTTTATGTATCCTTTTCATTCAAGCTCAATGAGGATGTTAACTTAACAAAGGCTACTCACCCTGACATGAATCCTGAAGAGCAAGAGTTAGCTTATCAGGAGTGTTCCCAACTTCTAGCCCATAGGCTTATTAAGCCTACTACTTCTAAATGGGTTTGCCAAGCCTTTTATATTAACAAGAGATCAAAACAAGTCAGGGGCAAGAAATAACTTGTTATTGATTACCAGCCTTTAAATCACTTCCTCAGAGATGACAAATTTTCTCTACCTAAGATTTTCTCACTGTTTGTTTATTTGTCGTAGGGAAAAATATTTTCAAAGTTTGATTTAAAAGTAGGGTTTTAGCAACTTGGAATTGTTCTAAATGACAAGCACAAAATGACGTTCTACATTCCAAACCGACACTACTAATGGATAGTAATGTCTTTCAATCTTAAGACAACTCCCTCATTATTCCAAAAAGCAATGGTGAAAATCTACGAGCCTATCCTTGATAATGCCCTGGTCTACATTGATGATATCTTATTATTTTCACCTAATGAGGACTCTCACATTCATCTCCTGAAAAAAATTCATGAAACTGACTCAACAATATGGAATCATGTTATCTCCTACTAAAATGAAGATTGCATAAGATGAGATAGAATTTTTTAGGATGAAATTTAAGGATGGCCAATATTAATCAGGACCCCACATGGTAGCTGAGTTATTAAAGTTTCAAGATGAGAATCTCACATGTAAGCAAATTCAACAGTTTCTTGGCATTATTAATTATCTACACAGTTTTGTTCCCCACTTTGCAAAGTATGCCAAACCTTTACAGTTAATGTTAAAGAAAGATTCTCCACAATGGGGTTCCAGTCAGACACATGTAGTCAAAACACTAAAGCAAGTGCTTCAACAACTGCCACCATTACAGATTCCTTATGATGGGAAAAGACTGTTCCAAATAGATATTAGTGACAGCCACTAGAAAGCCATCCTTATTGAAGAAAAGGATGGAAGAAAAAGAATCTGCTCACATGCAAGTGGGTCTTTCAAGAAGTCAGAAAAACATTATCACTCTACTTTCAAGGAAATTCTAACAGTGAAAAATGGGACCAAAATTTGAATTTCATTTAATTGGTCATCGATTCACTGTGCTTATGGACTGTTCATCCTTTCTAAAAACCCTTGAAAATAAGAAGTTTGTGCCTAATCCACAACTGCTAAGGTGGAAAGACTGGTTCAATAAATATTCTTTCGAGGTAAAGCATATAAAAGGAGACTCTAATCTCATCCCTGATCTATTATCCAGACCTCGAAGTATCTCTTTCACTCACCTAGCTTATCCAATTATACCCATGACATCTTCATCTTCTTCCTCTTCTCTAGTATCAACAGACTCCTCATTAACTAACCCTCAAATATCATATTCGCCTTTCCTCAAAACAGGCACTCTGCCTGAAGTTATCTTACCTATAACCTACTCACAAATCTCTGACCTAGCCATCAAATAGATATTTGCCTATCAGACCATCCTGTTAAAAACCTTTGGTCCCATTTTCATGGAAGTCCTTGGGTTTCACCCATTTTATCATTTTCTTAAGGTTTATACTTTCATGGACTTCACTGCAGTACATGGTAGGGGTTGGATTTAGCCTAAAGAATTGTTAATTTTCCTATGGTATTTCTGTCATCTTTATACCATAGTAGTTGAAGTTAGGCCACTCCATTTCGATAAATATCTTGAAAAACTCAAGAGAAGGGTTTATCACAATCCTCATCTAATCACTTTTCTTGAGTGGTTCCAACCTTTGGACAAATGGATTGATGCCTTGAAGGCAAAAATCTCTTACAGCTCTCATGAAACACCGTTAAATAAAAGGGTTATCTATACAGTTCATAGGTTTTGTCTTGTTGGTCGTTCTGGTATGACTCTGCGTATGCTTAGGTGTTTGCACTACTACAAAGAATAAAAGTTCTCTTTATGGACTAATGCCTTTGATCATCATGAGCATTTCAGGGAACTTCAGCGATACATGTTTGAGAAAAATAAGACTATTCCTAAAGAGATTTGGCCTATTCTAGCAGATGATGCCCCATAGGACACACTCCCTCACTGATACAAGAATGAGCTCATAGCCAAATGTCAAGAATGGGAAGACTCTCCTCCTTAACAATAGAAGTCATTGTACAACCAGTTTTCTAGACCTTATGCTTAAAATCCTTATGAACCAGAGGATCTCTACAAAAAATATGGCGATTATCTCTTTGTAAAAGAAAAAGCAGATGCCAAAGTCCAAACAGAGATAGAGGATGAGGATTATGAGATAATGAATTTGTCCCCTTCCCATGAGCCAATTAGAAAGGGATAAAAAGGAATCTGCTTTAGCATCGTGGGCTATCAACTTTTATAAGTGTGGTGTGAGCTGGCTCTTTTGTTGGTTTACAGAGCAGGCTACTTTAATTAAATAATTGGCCTTTATTGTTTGTCCATATTGGCTGGCCATATTACTTTGTCTATTGATGTAACTAGCCACTATCATTTGTTTGTAAGGTGGCTACTTTTCGTTGTCATTTGTATTAGTTGGCCACTAAGGTTTGTTTGTATTAGCTGGCCACTTGAGTCGATCGAAAGAATCTTAGGTTTGTTTGTATTAGCTGGCCACTTGAGTCGATCGAGAGAATCTTATCTCTTTCAAGTCTATATAAGGAAGAGTCCTCTCATTTGTAAGATAAGTTCAATTTTCAGAAAGTCTTAAGCAATAAAATTCCTCTTCTTCAAATATGAGTTTCTAAACACTTAAATCCAATAACTATCTTCTTCCCAACCATCTTCTTCTTCTTCTCTCTCTCTCTCTCTCTCTCTCTCTCTCTCTCTCTCTTTGATATTAGTAATCTCCTATTCCATCCTATTTAGAGGATTGTGGAAGCCATTGGTGATCACATCAAAAGGACCGTGTGGCTCTTCTTGAGTACTAGAGTACTAAGATACGGGACAGTGGCCAGTGGTGAGGAGAAGCCTAAAAAGCCATAGTCAAACTGCTCATATAACTTGTTAGTCTATTGTTGCTGATCATGGTCATACACATATGCAGTCCATAGTCATAACTGTATGGTTGGATAGTCACTATTGGTATTTCGAAATTATCTCTTCATAAAAATTAAAAATAACTCTACACATTTCAATGGATGTAACACTTCGGTGGTAATATCCATATCAACCCATAAAATTATTTTTAATTAGAGATTAATAAAAGTCCAATTAAAATATATAACAAATGCAAATATATACATCAAACTTATATAAGGTATCAAACACAATATATTTTAATTTTAAATACATAATTATTATCTCATTTATACAAATCAAATATTTATAATTTATTTATTTATTTTATTATAAATTTAATATCACTAAATTATAAACTGATAATTAATTATATATAAAAACACTTATTTATATATATATATATATATCAAATCATTGATATGGATGGGACAGTTTGGCCAAGTGAAAAAAAAAATTGTTATTATTTGACGATTGGATAAACTAGACCACACCCTGATGTACTTTTTTTTTTTTTTTGCAAAAGACAAAGGTTTTCTTCCCGTACACGAAGGGACAGAGTAATTAGGGAAATGGCCCCAGTTCGGCCGATGAAATAGACGCGTCCCTTCACGGTAACGCCTCCACTCGGGTAACAAATTGCAGATTTGTGTTAACAAGTCTTATCAGAAATCACCAATTTTTTTTTAATTAGTCCCTTCTTCTTCTTTTTTTTCTTCTTATAAAAACAAATAAATAGGCTCATAATTTAATTATTAATTTAAAATATTTAGATTTTAAATCATATACAAAATCTTACTCTAAACCAAACATATAAAAATTTATTTAAGATTTAGTACATAAATTTAGAACACTAATAGTTAAGCAGAAACAAAATTTGTACATGCTTACGAATTATATCTAAAATTATTTTGAACCATATTATAACAACTGAAACTGAGCATCAAGAAAATAGATCACAATGATTAAAAATAAGAGCTAAATTTTCATCTTCTTGACCTTCGCTCAATATGACTATTGCTGGATATCGTAATTAGGATTAGAGTTAGAATTCAGAAGATAAGACTTAACCTATTTAATTTTTAAAAAATTTTATTTAAATGATTTAAATAATAATTATTTAATATGATAATTAATTTTTGAAGGACAAATTAAGAGATTTTATGAATTATAAATTATAAATTATATTTCTTAAATTAAATATAAAATTAAAATTCATCATCTAAAATACAAAATAAATTAATTACACAAAAATGAGATTAAATTAATAAAAAAATATCATTTTAATTAAACTCTAGTAGTTGATTTTTTAAATATTTCTTAGAAGTTTTTGTTTGAATAATTTAAAATTTTGTTATTCGAAATATAAAATTAATTTTTTCAGAAGATTGAAAGAATTTTTTTTAAAAAAAGAGAGAAAGAGAGATTTTATGAATTATAAATCTAAATTTTAAAAATTTTAAAATTTAAATTTAAATATAAAATTAAAATTCATCATACAAAAATATATAATAAATTTTACTAAGTGAAAATAAGATTAAATTGAATAAAAATAAAAGTAGTAAATGAATTAAATCGTAAACTTAATTTTAGGTTTAACTAAATTAATTGAAAAAGTATAAAAGTCAATTTAATCTAAATACACTCTACTAAATTCTATTTTTTATTTGAAGTATAATTAAAATCAATTCATTAAATTACAGTGTCATTGATATTTAAATCTATAAATTTTTAAATTTTAAATTAATAATTTATAAAATCTCTCAATATCTCGTTTTAAATTTTTTTTCTCTCAATATCTCTTAAAATTTAATTTTTATATTTTGAATTATTTAAATATAAACTTTGAGAAATATTTAAAATTCAATTATATGAGTTTATTTAAGATGATACTTTTATTTTTATTCAATTTAATCTTTTTAATTAATTAAATTTGTTATATACTTTTATTTGATAATTTTTATGTTTAAATTTAAAAAATCTAAAAATTTTGAAATTTAAATTTATAAATCTCTCATTTAAAAAAAAAAATTCTTTTATTCTCTCCTTAAAAAATTAATTTATATATTTTAAATAATAAATTATGTAGACTATTTCAAATAAAAAATTTTAAGAGATATTAAAAATTCATGGTCTAATGATTTAGAAAATCCAAAAGTATAAGCATATTTGTAATTATAGTGCAAACTTATAAACTTTGCAATTGAGACCCATTTTCTAATTTTAGTAATAATTATAGCCAAATCACAAATTTAGCAGAAAAAAGTGTTTTAATTAGGCTATAATTAACTAATATTTAATTGATTAAATAGTAATTAAACTGTAATTGATACTTAATTGATATCAAATTAATTAATAAATGGATAATAAGCACACTAATTTTCTCATAATTTTGTAATGCGGCTATAATTATTACTGAAATTTAAAAATGAGTCTCAATTGTAAAATTTATAAATTTAAACTATAATTGCAAGTAAGCGCATGTTTTTGAATTTTGAATCATTAGACCGAAAATCAATTACATGATATGAATCTGAACATTCTCAAAAAATTTATATTTAAAATAAAAATTAAAGATTTATTAATTTATTACTTAAATATGTAAAAATAAAATTTATAATTTTAAAATATAAAATTAGTATAAAATTATTTATTCATCAATTAAAATAAAAATAAAATTTTGATATTTTTGTGAAAAGTATTTAAATAGAGTAAAAATAAAAATATTATTTTAGCAAGATTTAAACTTAAATTTGAATTTGATTGAACTAAAAAAAATATAAAGGTCAATTAAGTCAATTGTGTCTAAATATACATTTCATTAAATACTGATTTTGATTTGATATATAATTGAAACCAATTCATCAAATTAAATTATAATTGACTCAATTAAAAACATTAGATACAATTGAAAATTCACGAAAACGTTTGAATTTTCTTAATCATTGATCCCATAAATTTTTAATTCAAAAATTTTATTATAATTAATAAACATATAGAATAAATTATGACACACACTGTTTTATCATAATATAATGCTCACCAAATTACATATAACATTGTATTAAATAATTTTAAAAAATATGATAACATTATTTTATCACAATAAATAATTTTTATTTTTACCAAATAATTTATCATATTAAATAATATATTGTAATTTAGACACATGAAAAAGCACACTAAAATTAATAACTTTTATTAAAATATAAAAATTTTATTATATTTTAAAATAAAAATATCAAAGTTAAATTTAAATTTAATTAAATAATCTATTTTTTAAATAAATTTCTTTCTTTTTTATTTTAAGTATTCTACTTTATATATTTAGTAATAATTTTTTTCTTTTTTCATATTGTTATCAGGTCAATTGGATCAAGTAACGAATTAAACCATCTTAATTAGTTTTGACTTAATCTAAAATTTTCAGTATATTTCAGATTATTTTGAGTCCAGATCGAGTTTGGATTGAGTCAAAAAATTACTGCCTTCCTTTGTAAGTGTTCTATTTGCCAATTATTTTTTATTTTGTTGAAGGATTTGAAATACTTTTATCATATTTCGGGTTGCACAACTTTTTATATTTTTAGATTGTATGTGATTTTTTTTAATAATTTAAGTGACAATTATCTTTTATTATTTAAATACTAGTATTATGAAGTTATGATTTCAATGAATTAATAAAATTTTTGTATAAATGGTCAATATAAGAAATAAGAAGGATAAGACTAAGCAATTTAGATGGTTTACATTTAATGTTTCAAATTTTTGCTGACGAAGCATTGAAAGAAAATAAAATCATCATTCACATTTAAGATAAAAGTTTTTCTAGGGGTAGCTACCCCTCCCTAATAACTCAGATGACAAAAAAAGTGACTTTAGATGACAATTAAAAATAATACCTGCATCGAAATATATTTATAATAAAGTAATCATGGCAAATATTTGTCATTTGTGTGTTGATATTTTTTTTTAAAAAAAAAAAGAAAAGAAAAGCAAACCTCTTCTAACTCCATAGTATTTTTTTTTTTTTTGAGACAATAGCTCCATAGTGAAATTATTATTACTGTTAGATTATTACGATTGATGCTGATTTTAATTTGCCGATTGAATTTATTTTTTCTGAATATGCTCATTCTGACCACAGTTTGATTATTATAGCATCTTTCTTTCTTTTTGGCTTTTGGCAGCCAAACTGAGATATTCTTCTCACTGATTTTGTTCTATTTTGGATATAGATTAGTGATTAGAGAACAATGGTACATTTTATTGATGTTCCCTTCTAATAGGAAAGTGTTCGTTATGTTTGATTATTTGTGAAAGTGACAAAACAAATTTTCTTAATTCAAAAGCGACCATCACATTGTGATAGATCGCCCAGGAACAAAAGTTTATTGATTCTCTGAAAGAATACTGGGCAACACTTTCTTGAGCCCATTAGTGAGCACTTTCGCAATAATCTTGTAAAGGATGTTACAAAGAGCCACAGGTCTTCGATCTTTCATCGTCTCAGGTCTATCACACTTCGGCACTAAAACAATACAAGAATCATTAAGGGAGCTAGGAAATTGACCCATATTAAGCCAATTCACACAAGCCCGGAAAATTTCCTCTCCTATCTCCTTCCAAAAGACTTGGTAGAAAGCTGGGTTTAAACCATCAAGTCTCGGGGCTTTGTGAGAATGCATTTGGTTGACAAACTGCTAAAACTCTTCCTTAGAGAATGAGGATGTGAGTAACTCATTGTCCATCTCCGTAACCTTCTTGGAAACAGACCGTACCACACTCACTTGTGATAAATTAGACGAATCATACAGGTGATGGAAATATTCATTAACAACCCGCTTGATACTCTCCTTATCATCTACTACCACCCTTTGGTCATCTCAAAGGTAATTTTGTTCATATGTCTTCTAATTGAGGCTTGTGCATGGAAAAAAACGAGAATAGTATCCCCTTCTGCCAAGCAAAGTGTCTTAGACCTTTGTTTCCAATATACTTCTTGGTGGAATAATTCAGTAAGTCTCTATCTTTCTTGCATAAAAGCCCTAGTGGAAGCAACATCTAACTTATCTTATAGAGCAGAGATTCTAGCTTTTGCTTTGTGAAATTAACTTCTGAAAATTAGAAGAGTAGCCTCGACTCCACTGAAACATAGCCGAGGTGCACTCCTCCAATTTAGGCAAAAGCTCAGTAGTTTGTCAAGATTTCTGATCATTTGCCATGATTCAGCTCTTCTACAGTGCTCCGGGAAGCCATAGAAGCAAGTCAATCTCTAGTCAACAATTACTTATTGACTAACAATAAGGTCAATATGATTTGCCGAAAATCTACACACGTTACACTGCACTGTCCCACTCCAAAACACTGCCAGCCCTCCTCCCCTCCCAAGTCTATCAACAACGAATTTATTTGTAAACCCAAATTGATACCGAAGTTCTTCAATCCAGCTTTCTACAGTTAGGTTTCCATAAGGAAAACAATTGGCTTAAAGGAGCGAATAAGTTCGCTTAGAGATCGAACCGCGTGAGGATTGCCAAGTCCTTCGCAGTTCCAGCTTTCACAACTCATTGCTGCCGGCGGGCCTGTCTGACAAGGCTGAATTATTGTTTCCCAAATCAACCATACCATCCTCTTTCTCCGACGGACTCAAGTCGTGCCCCTCCTCCTTCAACCACCGACAACCACTTTGATGTGTCGTTCTTCGCCTTGGTGCTCTTAGCCATTGATCCCACTCTTTCTTAATTTCTCGTTCTTCCATGATAAAGAGTTGTTCACAAAACTTCTCAGTATGTCCAAGTAACCCGGAAATGTAACATAACATACACAGTCGTTCATACTTGAACTGCACCACTGCTAGTTGTCCTCCCTAACATTTTATTTTCTTCCATCGTTTCAGTAGCTTTCGGACATCCATTCTCACTATTAATCACATCTAGTTACGCCAGAGACTACAATTGTTGTTAGTGTCGTAATCAACAAACTCTCCAATAACGTTTCCAATTTGTTTTCCCACATTAACCCACATAAAACCAATTGGCAAGTCATAAACTTGTACCTAGATTTCAGTAAAGAACAATTGAATCTGAGAAAGAATTTATCATGGTTGTAGTTGGTGATACAGTAGTAAATGGTTATCAAAGGTCCAAGGACCACCTTCCAGCACTTTCTCCATATCAAGCACGTGATAAAACTGAAATAAGTATATATTCGGCGCTCTCTTTTATGCAAATGCCTTTCCTCGGTCGCCATAAACAAACCAATCGATTCCTTATGGCTTTCCACATTTATGGTGCGATCCGTCAAAAACTTCCCCATAAGGCAAAGATGAAATTGAACACCGACCCCCAGATTTTGCCCTAGTTCCACCTCTAGCTCCTCATCCTTATCTATCGCTAGTGTCAAAATTGCCGAACGCTCTTCCATTATTTAATGATCACACTCACAAATAAATAAACACATACAAATAATGGTGCGACACTCAAACTCTCACAAAGGAGAGACATCCACATTCTCACAAGGGAGAGACACTCCTAAATCATTGCAATCTCAAAATTAATATATTTGTTGACTTTTTAGTTGATTAACATTAAAAATACATAAAAATTAATGGAAGGATTCGGTGGTCTAAGCGAATTAAAGGTGTGAGACAATCTAGCATAATATATAAAAATAGAGGACTAAATAGTATAATATGGTAAAATCAGGGGGTAAACATATTCGATCAATTATACAATATATTGCATTTTGCGGATGCTAAACCATTCATTAAAACGGTGTCGTTTGCTGTACTCACGGCTAAACCCTAATTATTTGATTGGGTGTCTCAGCTGATATAACAAAGTGACGAACCTGTAAGTAGAAGGGAAGCCTCAGATTGATCAAGATATGGACCCAAACATGCTTCAAGATCTTGAAGGTCTACCTGAGGCGGACAAGCAACGGATGGCCGCAACTATCGATCAGCTCCAAGTTCGAGACAGGTTTCTAATATTTCCTTTTATCGCCTTTCTTTATTATATACATTAGCAAAAAGGCTCTTCGTTTGTTCTTTCTTTATACTCGGTTCTTGGATCTGAATTTTTAATGCGTTGATTAATTTTCCACGTCTTGTTTTGGTATGGGTTTGTTGTAAAAGAAGAAAAAAAGTTTATTAATTCGTTTGTATTTAGTTCCAAAGTGATCTTTTTTCTTTTTCAGAGGATTATGTATATTACTTGATGATGGTGAAGATGTGTGGTGTTTAAGTAAATTTCCTTGATGGGTTTGTTTTTTTCTATGGCTTCATATCCCATTTTTATACAAATTAAGTTGCACAGTTTGGTTTGTGACTTTGTTGATGTGAAGCCAAAGCAATGTTCTCCTTAAAACCAATGCAACAATATGAATATGTTGCATTTGGACGTTTTGGGAACAACATTTCTCTGTTAATATTTATGCTTATTTGTGCTGCTTCAATAGGTGCCGGGAGCAGTTATATTTGTGCACTGATCACATTGTATTATTGTGAGAAGGCAATGTGAAAGTAAACGTTGCTTTGAGCCT
Source organism: Omphalea diandra (assembly GCA_949677035.1). Taxonomy (NCBI): domain Eukaryota; kingdom Viridiplantae; phylum Streptophyta; class Magnoliopsida; order Malpighiales; family Euphorbiaceae; genus Omphalea; species Omphalea diandra. Next base: position 47,674 of record CATIWR010042501.1, read on the forward strand.
CTCAGCAATGATTGTGATCTTATGAGTATGCATTAGTTTGTTTCCAGTTGAAGTGTTAGGCTCTCTTAGCAAGTGACTAGTTGTTTTATTTCCTTTTTTCTCTTCATGTCCTACTGTTTTCTCACCATAATAGTTGTTTTTGCTATCTCCAGTGTTGGTCCTTCATGTGAATTTGTAAGAAATATATAATGTTTATAAAGATTGAAGCTTTAATTGGCCAATTGCTTTTCATCATCTTTCTTGTTTATATCCAGGCCTCAGTATGCTATTCCCTTCGGTCACATGATTAGTTCTAAGTAACCTAGTTTATGCGAAGCCTGAAGGATGTTCTCTTTAAAACCAATGCAGCTTCTGTGTTGCAGTTAGATGTTTTGGAAACAAAATTGAATTTACATTGCGTTCGATCTGATCTCCCTTATTCTTCTCTAGTTGGATGCGGATAATAGTGTCAAAGAATAAAAACAATGCACATGTTTAGGAGTACAAATGCTTTATCCCTTTCTAGGGCAGCTTACGGGCAATGTTGCTCCATAAGGTTCCTTTTGAAAGTTGTCAGCTTATACAGATATTATTAAGCTTTTACCAGTTCAGTTAGTACTGGGAGGCATTATAGTCATTCAGAATACTTTGCTGTGTTGCCAGTTTAAATATGGAAGCTTGTTAGTTCACCTTGGTCCTCATATGGTGATTGGAGAAGTCCTAGGATGTTATAAAATAGTATGTTGCCATATTATTGTGTGATTGAATTTTCTAACTACTGTTCCTTTAATGTGAATCTGCAGTCTGAGGATGTATAATGCAGTGGTGGAGAGATGCTTCAATGACTGCGTGGATAGCTTTACTCGCAAATCTCTTCAGAAGCAGGAGGAAACCTGTGTTATGAGATGTGCTGAGAAGTTCTTCAAGCATTCAGTGCGCGTTGGCTTGAGGTTTCAGGAGCTTAACAATATGAAGGCTACAGAGGACTAAAGCAATGGACAACCTTGGATTGCTCAAAACACCAGTTTTGTTGGTCATTGTAGAATCTGATTTGGATAAATGGGCAATTTTCTTTTCTTGTCATTTTTCAACTATATTACCCAGGAATGGGGTCATAATTATTGCTTAGATAAGCATTTTTTTTATGATTAATTTCAAGCATAATTGAAAGCCCTATTGAATGAGGTTGAGACATTGAAGTTGGATTTAAGATGCGATGTTCTAATGTTTGCTAATGTATATGAAGGGTAAAGAGTAGGGTAACAAGAGCATATTTTGCTGCTACAATCTTTGGTTCTGGTTCTTTTTCAAACGACCAGATGGGCTTCAGCTTTCTTCAACATTATGATATCAGCAGGCCGATTACTCCTGTTAACCTTTTCTATTTCTACTTTTGATGTCCAGACAAATCACTTCAAAGGAGGAAATTTTCTAGGGAGATGAACTTCAAGATTTCATCACATAGAGAGAAAAACCCAGAAAACACAAACAGATGCTAAATTATCAATAATTTTAACAACACATGTAGTCGAAATGAAATGGTGCTTCATACAAAACATTGAAAAAAGCAGAGCTTAATTATAGGCTCTAAACAGGCACATTTTTGAAAAATCTCTTTTTTTTTTTTTGGCAGAAGATATTTGAAATAACCATCACAATCTTTCAGACATGCATACTTGAAAATAAACTGAGCACTTCAATTTGCTCACCACCATCGGCTCTATTAGGTTATAACTGTGGACACAGATCCCTGCAAAAACAACAAATTGGACCATAAGCTCTTGAGCAATCAGCTTCATAAGCAAAGAAGCAATTTCATACCACTGTTTACGAGATGTTCCTTTCAAATCATGGAAAAGTATGATTTTAACGTGTTTGGAAAGACACTGGACAAATATTGTATAATTATCCCCTCCGTTCTGTTTGCTTTTTGTCCACATTAGTCTATCTAAACAAGTTGTTAAAACCAGTTCAAAAAAAAAAAAAAAAAAAAGGCTGCTAAAACGTAAGAAAGCCAAAATAGTCTTTCAAGAAAAGGGAACGATTTTAATCTTTTACAGCAAAGGATGCTAGAAGCTTACTCTTTCAGTAAGGAATCGCAAAAATCACATCTTTTTCAAGACTAGAAGTGTGAAGGCACCGAAATTGAACATTAACTATCACAGGCAGGACAAAAACACGAAGGCATTGATCTGACAGCAGCATTTAAAAGTACAATTCATTTTATATTACAAGGCAGCAAAGACAGTCTAGCATAATTGACATGGTCGCTGCTGCAGCAACACGCAACCAAAGCTTGTTTGGTCAACAATTTTATAGATGTTGACTGGTTGCAGAGTTATGTAGCAAAAAAGTATTGATCTGCCCTCCTCTTTGATCTTCTAGAAAAGGGCAAGTTGATAGCCAGTGTGAAGAACAGAGATGCTAAAACAACCTGGCTAACTACTACTGAAAGTAAAAACTAATCTAGCAAGTCTCACGTTATCCATAAACAATTAAGTGGCAATGGGCAAACAACTCTCAATCATTCAACTTCACCTAGAACCAAAATCATTCTGATCTATAACCTGTTAGGAAGCCCAAGATCACCTAATGATGGATCCAAATATTTAAAAATATCCCAGCTTTCCTCCTAATAATCAACAAATTCATATACTATAATTGTATTCAACATTTACGTCCCTCCGTCTAATGGATACAGTTTGATTATAAGCATGTTTTGCACAAGAAAAAACTCAATCTATACGAACATACCTTAGAATCTTAGAAAAAAAGAACATATACACCCCTCTAATTAACACATTCTGATAAGTAGAAAAAGAAATCTAAGTCTATTACGGACCTTAGAATCTTATAAAACAACAATTACATCCCAGTAATGAACACACCTAATTAGGAGAGTGTTTTACACAAAAGAAAATCTTCAGTCTAATTGACTGGAATTCTGATAAAATCAAAGAAAACGCCGTTTTTTTTTTTTTTGGGTAGGAGTGTATGTCAAAATGGAGTAGCTCCTTGATAAAACAGCTTCAAGAACTTATTATGTAATCTTAGTTTTGGGTAATTATGGAATTAGACAAAACTTAGGCAAACAGCTAAAATTTGTTTCCAAGAATAACAAGACGGCCAAATAGCAAAACAACACCGAAGAAAACAGCCTACAGGGTTTGCAGAACAGTTAGGACACTGCAAGCAGTACCCGTACAATAGATCAATGCTTTAATTAAGATGGAACCTTCACGCCAAAACTTCCTTAGGCATTACACCTACAATTAACTTGCATAACACATCCAAAGGCAATAATAGTTGCCTTAAAAAAAGGGCTCAATACTGAATAATAGGTATTACAAGAACAGGTATTTATGATCAACAAAAGAATCCTAAACATCAGGGAGATGAAGGAAAGTGGTACCCATATCATAAGAACAAAACTGCTGGGGACCTTTCATTTTTTCACCCTTTCCCAAACAGACCCTAAAAAACATTGAACTCCCGAATCAAGTCCATAATCTACAAGGATTCGGACCCCTATAGAAAAAAAAAGAATAAGTGGCACAATGACTTCTAGAGACGTCAAGCAAACCCTTCCAGCAGAGCTGGACATTACAAATATAACCCTGAGGTTTAAAGTAGTAAGGTGCTAGACCAATAGCAAATTGATTGGTATAGACATAAATGTAAGGTTCGTTAAGGACTAAAAAGTATTAAATAATGGGCCAAATATGCCGTACGTGGCATTTAGACAATAGATCTAATTATGGTGAGTCTTTAGGCTTATTTTTCAAGAATTCCTTGTTTTCTTAAAACTGTCTTTATATATATATATATAGAGCAAACAAGGAATAGAACCTAAGTTCGTTCATTTTAGTGCACACCAAACAGTACAATCAATACATGATAACAGAACATAAAGATAAATTTATGGCTATCTGTATATATTCATACTCGATAATTCAAAAAAGTTACAAAGACCTATGATGTTTACCTCTACTTGCAAGGGGCGACTACGCCTAATCAGGATGGCGCTTCTTGCTCCTCATCTCAGATCGCTTTGTACCCCTCCCAACCCGTGAATCATCAGAACCACTTATCTCAGAATCAGATGCTGATGCTGGTTTCCTGTTCTTTCGCCTGTGCCTTCTGCCAGAGTCTTCTGATGAATCTGAATCTGAATCATCAGAACGTCTGTGACTTCTCCTCCTCCGCTTCTCTTCTTCCTACTCGTCCTTTTATGCGCTGTCGCTCATCCTCTTCTTCAGAAGACTCATCCCTCTTCCTCCTCTTCCTATTTCCTTCATCCTCTTCCTCTGAATCACTAGTACCCCTCTTCTTGCTCCTCCTTTTCTTGGACCTTCCTCTTTTCTTCTTCTCTCCAGAATCATAATCTGACTCATCTTCATTAGAATTCACCTTCTTCCTAGATGATCTCCTCTTATGACTGCTCTTCTTACCATAACTTTCAGCAATAATTCTTTCCATCTCTGAATCCACCTCAGAATCAGAAGTATCACTCTCTTCCTCCTCTTCCTCACTCTCGTCCTTGATTGCAGCAGCAGTTTTCCGATTACCCTTGATCTTTTCCAACCCAGACAAAACTGCAGCCTGTATTGCTTCTGGGTCTTTCTGCTTATTCTCATCCTTAATACTTATAAGTTCCTACACTGAAAAGCAAGGTGCCCAACACGGCCACACTTCTTGCAAGCACCACGAGCCTCATGTTCATTGGAACCTGTGATTCGAGCAAGAGCAAGGAGGCCCGGGAAGTTGACATAAGCATTCTCAGCATCAGGCTCAGCATTAGAAGACTTCTGCTGGGAAGAATTCTTAGAGTCATCCTTATTGGAGGGTGCATATGGGTCATACCCAATCTCACTTTGCCATATTCCATGGGTCTGCAGGGCAGCACTACTGTGCACCCTATTGTTTGCTGGTATGCGAAGCCGTCCTGCTGTAGCCGGCATCTTTACACACACAGGCACACCAAACTGCAACAAAAGAAACACAGAATCTTGAGTCGGGTTTCAATCACAATTACCAATATCTGAGACTAAAATGCAAGAAAAAGACAGAATCTTGAATAAGGTTTTCAACAACAACTACCAGCATATATATATATATATAGACAACAAAATGCGACAAAAAAAAAACGAAAAATCAAAAGCACAAGAAGGTCGGTGAATACCCAGACCGTACCTCAAAAGGTGGACACGTGTCATTTTATCCTCTCATCTGTAAAAACGGCGCCGTTTAATAGTCCCTCCTGAATCACACATCTCAACTTCTCGTTGTTGTCGTTGTACATTGTCCTCGACAACAAAATCAGTACATCGTCCACCGTCATTGCCACCTAATAATCGAGGGCAGTAGCGGCCACACGGCCACCAAACAACAGCAATAACAACGATAGTAGTAAAAGAGAAATGCGTTATTTGGTTGGAAGAGTTCTACAGATGGAGATTCGTGTAATAACCGCAAATATTTATGCTTGCAATGACTTTTTGTATCAATGTTTTCAATTAAATCAATAAAATAAAAAATTGAACAATATTTCAATTTAATTTGATATTAAAAATTAGTTACTTAATATCGATTAGAATTGAAAATCGTATCAATCCGATGCAATCTAAAATTATATCATTTTATAAAAAATTTAAAAAATATAGTATTTTATTAAAAACTTAAAATTTTAAAAATATAGTATTTTAATTAAAAACTTAAATTCAAAAAAATTTTAAAAAATATAGTATTTTATTAAAAACTTAAATTTAATAAATTTTAAAAAATATAGTATTTTATTAAAAACTTAAATTTTATATCAATAGTTATTGAATTATAATTAAATTTTTATTATAATTATAAAAAAATGATTTTCTTCAATTCAATCACTTAAATATGATTATTATTTTAATTAACATAATTTAATTAAAATAAGGATATCATATTGCACAAATTCTATGAATAAATATCAAATGGAAATTAAATTTCAAATTTCTATAATTATAAAACAAATATATCAGTGTTAATTGTCATTTAGCAGCAAAACGACTTTGAGATCTTTCATTTAAATAAGTTATATTAGTTAAAATAATAATCATATTTACGTAATCTAAGTAAATATAATTGATTTTTAGTGATTATAATAAAATTTTAGTCATAGTTTAATGAGCAGACCATTAAAATAAATTATCTTAGAAATTTATGATTTTACTTATGTGTGTTTAGCATTGTTATTACTAATAGCTGATTTGAATAGAAATTAAAAAAAAATATTTTTTTTATTAATGATAAATTTTTCAAGTAAAACTGATTTTAAAACAAATAATTTTAAAGATTTCACAAAAATTTATTAAATTACCTTAACAATATTGTTAAATTATTGTTAAAATAAATAAAAATAGTTTCAAAATCTAAAACATAATAATTTAATCAATAAAATCAAATGTTTATAATAGGAAGCCCAAATATACTCCTAGATCTGATCGGGAATATATGAACAATGGTGAAAAGCTTATCAACCATAGGATTCCATTTTATTGGACCAATGTATTAACATTCATACCATGATTTCTGTATCAATCAATCAATGGCTTCTCAGGGATGCACATTAAATCTTTTATATTTGTATTTTTTTTTTCTCATTAATTTGTTGATTGGCTGGTTTATCAACAACAAATTTTATGCCTTGTGAAATATAATTAGCAGATTTCCCAATTTGTAAATCATTTTTTGGTGTCCCATTTAATTTTCAGCCCATACTACTAAAAGTTGGAGAACTTATTTCATTTGCAATAAAATTATTTGGAGAAAAATCTTATCTATACATTGCTTATATGATCTACATAATTAGCGATTATTATAAAACTAATAAATAATCATTTACAATATGATTATTAGGTTTGATACTAATCAAAAAATAAGAGGAGTATAAAAGAAAAAGAAAATAGGTTGCTACAAATGGTGATAAAGTTGGATCCAAAGCCTTATTATTATTGACTCAATAAAAGCTTGCGTAAAAAACGTTTCTCTCTCTCTTTGAGAATTGAAACAAATTCATCCTTCTATTATAGTTTATACTTTTAGTTTGGATACGTTACTGATTAGCCGGTAATAATTCTTCCTTTTTTTTTTTTTCTCTTTTTTTAATTCATTATTTTTAATAAATTTATATATATCGTTTTATTAATAAATTTATCTTTTATTTTTCTTTTTCTCAATACTAGGAGTTGTATATCCTTTGTGAATATTTTATCTTTTTTTGTGAAGGTTTTGTTCTTTTTGTGAGGTGCTGTTTTTCTTTGTGATGTTTTCTTTCCCCTTTTTGTAGTATTTTCTCTCTTATATGGATATTGCTTTATATTTTCTGAATAAAAATGATGTTTATCGATTTGAAATACTATTGATTTACTTTATGCTATAATTATGATTTTTTAAGATTTTACAATTTTTGTTGAAGAGCTCTATTCAAAATAAACCTATGATATCAAAATAATTTCGGAGTTATGATGCGGGGATCCTAAATAGTGAGTTGATTTATTCAAATTATCGTGGTAAGTTTAACCATAATTTTTCAATACCAATATTTTAAATTGTAGATGTTGTATAACTGTCAAATTAAATGAATGAATGACTTGTGAGAATGTGGATTTCTTAGGCTTTATGACTTTCATGAAAAATAAATATTTTCAATTTTTATATTTAAATATTTGATATATTTAAAAGAATTAATTAGTAAAAATATTTTTTAACTAAAAGAAAAATTAAATTATTTTTAAGAAAAATGATTCCTCTTTTAAAAAAAGATAGTTATTTTGTAAAATTTTAATAAATTAATCAAATAAAAACAAATTTTATAAAATTATATATATTAGAATACATATTATCATTGGTTATTCTTAATCATCGATGCTTGTGTTGGCCAATGATAATCACCGTTGATCAATGAAATTTATAATTTTTTTATTTTTAACATATTTTTATATCGAACAATAAATAGTATAAATATAAAGTAAATATATTTTGTACTCTAGATTTTATAATAATATTATAAATAAAAAAATTAATATTTTTTAAATACTGAAAATATCTTTCTGATAGATTTTGATTGAATCTTAAAATCCACAGTGACAACACTAGTTTTCCTTCTCTACCAACCTGCTTGACACCAATGGTACCAAGGAGGTTCCTAAGCTAAAATTTCAACACTGCCTTTCTGGAAAAATTTTGCCTTTTTTTTTTTTTGTTGGAAATTTGAATTCTTAAATAATTGGTAAGTAGAGGTAGTAAACAACTCGGATCAGATAATTTTGGAGTTGAGTTGAATTTGGATCATTCCGGGTTCAGGTTGGATTCAAAATTATTTTTAAAATTGATATTTCAGATCGAATTATTTTGTTATTCAATTTTAAACAAAAAAGGATTAAATTGAATATAAAATAAAAGTATAATCTTAATTAAGTTTGTAATTAAATTTTGAAAAATTTTATTTAAATAGTTTAAATAATATTTATTTAACTGGAATAATTAATTTTTGAGTGAGAAATTGAGAGATTTTATAAATTATAAAATCAAAATTTTCAAATTTTTATTTCTTAAATTAAATATAAAATTAAAATTCATAATCTAAAAATACAAAATAAATTAATTAAGCAAAAATGAGATTAAATTAAATAAAAATAAAAATATCATTTTAATTAAACTCATGTGGTTGCTCTTTTAAATTTTTCTTAGAAGGTTTTGTTTGAATAGTTTAAAATTTTATTATTTAAAATATAAAATTAATTTTTTAAGAAGATTGAAAGAATTTTTTTTTAAAAAAAAGAGAGATAGAGAGATTTTATGAATTATATAAATTTAAATTTTACAAATTTTTAATTTCAAATTTAAATATAAAACTAAAATTCATTATACAAAAGTATATCATAAATTTTATTACATGAAAATAAGATTAAATTGAACAAAAATAAAAGTAGTATATTAATTAAATCATAAACTTAATTTTAGATTTAACTAAATTAATTGAAAGAGTATAAGGGTTAACTTAATCTAAATACATTCTACTAAATTCTGTTTTTAATTTGAAGTATAATTAAAATTAATTTATTAAATTAAAGTGTCATTGATATTTAAATCTATAAATTTTTAAATTTTAAATTTATAATTAATAAAATCTTTCAATATCTTGTTTCAAAATTTTTTTTCTCTCAATCTCTCCTTAAAAATTTAATTTTTGTATTTTCAATAATAAATTATTTAAATAATTTACATATAAACTTTAAGAAATATTTAAAATTCAATTAGGTGAGCTTAATTAAGATGATACTTTTATTTTTATTCAATTTAATCTTATTTTTTAATTAATTAAATTTGTTATATACTTTTATTTGATAATTTTATATTTAAATTTAGAAATGTAAAAATTTTGAAATTTAAATTTATAATTTATAAATCTCTAATTTTAAAAAAATGTTCTTTCATTCTCTCCTTAAAAAATTAATTATATATTTTAAATAATAAATTATTTAAACTATTTCAAATAAAAATTTGTAATAAATATTTAAAAAATCTAGGTCTAGTGATTCAAAAAATCTAAAAGTATAAACATATTTGCAATTATAGCTCAAACTTATAAACTTTGTAATTGAGATCCATTTTTAAATTTTAGTAACAATTATAGTCAAATTACAAATTTAGGAGAAAAAAGTGTATTTATTATGCTATAATTAACTAATATTTGATTGATTAAATAGCAATTAAACTATAAATGATACTTAATTGATAATAAATTAATTAATAAATGGATAATAAACACACTAATTTTTTTCGAATTTCGTAATTTGGCTATAGTTATTTTTAAAATTAAAAAATGCAAGGTTTAGACGTTTGAACTATAATTACAAATAATCTCATGCTTTTGGGCTTTTTGAATCATTAGGCCAAAAATCAATTACATGATATGAATGTGAACATTATCAAAAAATTTATCCTTAAATAAAAATTTAAAGATTTATTAATTTATTATTTTAATATATAAAAATAAAATTTATAATTTTAAAACATGAAATTAGCATAAAATTATTTATTCATCAAATAAAATAAAAATAAAATTTTGATATTTTTGGTGAAAAGTATTTAAATTGAGTAAAAATAAAAATATTATTTTAGTAAGATTTAAACTTAAATTTGAATTTGGTTGAACTAATTGAAAAAAAAATATAAAAGTTAATTGAGTCAGTTGGTCTAAATATAAATTTCATTAAATACTGATTTTGATTTTGAGGTATAATTGAAACTAATTCATCAAATTAGAGTGTAATTGACTCTCTTATAAACTTTAGATACAATTAAAAATTCCAAAAAACGTTTAAATTTTCTAAATTATTGATCCCACAAATTTTTAATTCAAAAATTTTTGTTATAATAAGTGAACATATAAGATAAATTATGACACATACTATTTCATCATAATATTTTATCATAATATAGTGCTCACCAAATTACATATAAGGAGAAATAATATTGTCATAATAATATTTGTCACAGTATTAAATAATTTAAAAAATTATGATAACATTATTTTATCACAATAAATAATTTTTATTTTTACTAAATAACTTATCATATTAAATAATAGATTGTAATTTAGACACATGAAAAAACACAATAAAATTAATAAGTTTATTAAAATATAAAAATTTCATTATATTTTAAAATAAAAAATCAAAGTTAAATTTAAATTTAATTAAATAATCTAATTTTTTGAAATAAATTTCTTTCTTTTTTATTTCAATTATTCTACTTTATATATTTAGTAATAAAATTTTTCCTTTCTTATATTATTATCGGATTAATTGAGTCAAGTCACAAATTAAACCATTCAGATCATTTTTTATTCGATTTAAAATTTTCAGGACATTTCAAATTTACTTTAGGCCCAAATTGGATTCGGACCTGGTAAAAAAAACTGCTGCTCCCTTGGTAAGTGTTCTATTTGCCAATTATTTTTATTTTGTTGAGGGATTTGGAATATTTTCATCATATTTCTGATTGCACAACTTTTTATATTTTTGGATTGTATGTGATTTTTCAATAATTTAAGTGATAATTATATTTTATTATTTAACTACTAGTAATAAAGTTTTTGTATAAATGATCAATATAAGAAATAAGAAGGATAAGACTAGGCAATTTAGATGGTTTACACTTAATGTTTCAAATTTTTGCTGAAGAAGCATTGAAAGAAAATAAAATCATCATTCACATTTAAGATAAAAGTTTTTCTACGGGTAGCTACCCCTCCCTAATAACTCAGATGAAAAAAAAAAGTGACTTTAGATGACAATTAAAAGTAATACCTGCATCGAAAAATATTTACAATAAAGTAATCATGGTAAATATTTGTCATTTGTGTGTTGATAATTTTTTTTTTTTAAAAAGAAAGAAAAGAAAAGCAAACCTCTTCTAACTCCATAGCGATTTTTTTTTTCTAAGACAATAGCTCCATAGTGAAATTATTATTACTGCTAGATTATTACTATTGATGCTGATTTTAATTTGCCAATTGAATTTATTTTTTCTTAACATGCTTATTCTGACCACAGTTTGATTATTATAGGATCTTTCTTTCTTTTTGGCTTTTGGCAGCCAAACTGAGATATTCTTCTCACTGACTTTGTTCTATTTTGGATATAGATTAGTGATTAGAGAACAATGGTACATTTTATTGATGTTCCCTTCTAATAGTAAAGTGTTCGTTACGTTTGATTAATTGTGATAGTGAGCAAACAGATTTTCTTAATTCTACCGCACACAACTAATTTTCCTATTGTGTAACTTTATGAAAATGTTGGTCTATGGCATTGGCATGCATTGTTTCCATTTGCTTTTGCAAGTTCTTTCTCAAACTCCTATAGATTACTATTACTTTCTTTATTCTTGAAAATGGGTGCTAGAGTGCTCTTTCTCCACTCCTCAAGCATTTTCTTTAAGGTGAAAATTTATTAAAGAATCAAATCAACAATCCTATTTCTACTTCTTCCATGCACTTCTAGACTTCCATAGGAATTCCATCTATTCTCACTTCTTTTCCATTTTTAATCCTTTTTGGAACATCTCTTACTTGGGAGACTCTTATCGATGTAGTATAATTTACATTTCTACCAATGTCTAATATGTTGTGGTTATTATAGAGATTATTGAAATAACTTCTTCATTACTCTTTAGTGTCTTCTTCTCCAACATGCACTTTTCCTATATTGTCCTTGACGCATCTCGTTTGATTTAGGTTCCAATATTTCCTTTCCCTCATTTTTATACTTGGTTTATCATAAATCGTCTCAAGCTGATGAGCTCTAGCTCGACTTAGTGTTTTCTTAGATTCATTCTTAGCTATTGTATATTGCTCACAATATAATTTTTTTTATGCATTTAATAATTTTTTATATATTAAATTAGTAAAATTACATATTGAGATGAATGGTTTAAAAATAAATATTAAAATGAATAATATATAAAATTTTTTAATTTAATATATAAAAAATAATTTTTAGACTGTAAATAGCAAACCTATTTAAAATTACATTAATCTCATGAAAATTTTTTATATTGTGAATATAAATCCTACATCTTAATATGTGATATAAAAAAAGTGATGACATTTTAGGTTGATAAAATTATATTTTGGGATAAAAACAATTCAAAGTACATAGTATAATAAACAATATCTAAAATTTTCAATCCAATAAGTAAATAATATCTATAATAACATGTTACAATAATTGGTTACATTATTTTATCCAAATAGTTTTAAAATCATTTGTCATTTATTTATTGGAAGAAAGATTAATTTACCATATTATATGTTAGTGACTTAATCCTTCTTGTAATAAATAAATGACAAGTAGTTTTAAAAATATTTGGATAGATAATGTAGTCAATTATTGTAACATGCTATTTTAGATATTATTTACTTATTGGAAAAAAAAATTAGACATGTTCATTGTAATATGTATTTATTATATTATTTTTTTTTATCTTAATACATAATATTATTAATCTAATATATAAAAAATTATGAAATATATATCACTTTTTTATATTGTGCAATACGGTGCAGGATTTACATTCAAAATGTGAATAAGTTATATAATAATATATATTCCAAAATATAATTTTCAATAAAATTGTTATTTGCATTTAAAAATTATTTTCTTCACGTATTGAATTGAAAATTTTACATATTATGTGTTGCAATATGTCTATTTCAATCATTCATCTCAATATTATTTTCTTTATATATTTAATTGATTATATAAAATCATCAAATATATATATTTTATATTACACATTGAGATATAAAATAATAGATAACATTTGAAAACATTATGTACAATCCATATATATATGAATTACATTTAGAGTTTATATATTAAATTAAAAAAATTATATATTGTTAAGAATTATTTAAAAATTATAATAGTCTAGAAGGTACCAAAACGCTCCATCAAAGTAGGATTCCTCAACCACAAAATCCACACACTTGACATGGTGGGCGCTCTCTTTTTTATCTTGAAGTTGGCTCTCTGATTTCATTCGTCATTAGTGCCCACGTGTTGCAACAATTGAAATGCAGCAGTAAATAATTGAAAAAAATAACGCTTTTTGAATAAAACTTTCTTTAATAAAATAATGGATACACGAATGTCTTCTCTTCTCTTCTCTTTTTAGGCCGAAATGTAAGAATTTATTCAGAATCTATTATATGAATTTAGAATAGTATTCATAATTAAGCAGAAGTAAAATTACGTACCTGTTTGCACAGTAGATCTGAGAGCGGAAATAAATTTATACTTCTTTACGCATTAGATCTTAAATTGTTTCGCACCATTATTCCGATCACTGAAAATAGAACACTCGGATAACAAATCAGAAGAGTTGAAAAAGAGAGCTAAGTCTTCATTTCCTCGACCTTCCCACAAGACGATTATCAATGAGTGTAATAACTAGGATTGTCAAATATTATGAAGGCAGGAGAGGAGACCTAACCTATTTATAATAATTTTAACAGGCCCACCCATCACAGGTCTATGTTAAAATAGGCCTACACTGACCGTCTTCCATATCGGCCCACAAAAAGTGTCACAAGGCTATAACTCAATTGATCACATTTTAATTGGGCTTACACCAAATCAATAAACTATATTATTCAGTCCGTTTTATAAATAATTAAAATAGACTCATAATTAATATTAGCCCACATAAAAATTCTAACATTCTCCCACTTGGACAATATTAATTATGAAGTTTTCATGTTTTAAGAAAGAAAACATTTTTAAAAACGACTCTTGGACTGAATACTTTAAACTCAAGTGTGACCACACAATTTTAGAAAACATATAGTTTATTGATAAAGTGACACCTCAAACACAATCCTGTCCACATTAATTATCAATATCGGATCATGACAGTAGTTATGCCCTTTATTGACATAGTATCAATCCATAGTCACAAATATTGACAACTTAACCGACCTGGATTCCTATATGACAGTGTAGCAAGAAAATAACGCCCACGTGTGATTAATACACTATTTTTTTGTCAGTCCTCCAAACATTTCTCTTTCACACATGCTCAAACGAGCAAGAGAAATTCACAAGGTTTCACAATAAGGCAGTTATTTCCATTTGGAAATACACACACAATGCCTTAGCCTGTCACAAGGCTTCACAATAAGGCTTTTATTTCCATTTAAAAATATACACATAAGGCCTTAGCCTGTCACAAGGCTTCACAATAAGACTTTTATTTCCATTTGAAAATATACTCACAATGCCTTAGCTTTTGTTTCTAGAAACACAAGTGGAAACCAACATAGGTTAAAATAATCACACTAGTCTTAAGCACATCAACCACAATGCATAACATGCTATATATATAAAATGTGCACATATGCAAAAACAAACAACTACAAAGCACTCGATCTCATATAAATATGAATAGCAATGTAGCAAAATTATTTAACTTGAACGTTCAATTACAAGCATAAAAACTTCCACTAACCAAACACATCAAAGAACTCCACAACACCCATATCACAAACATGTTTCTTAAAAACTATGGGTCTGAGTCCTTTGGTTAGAGGATTAGCTAACATTAAATCAGTACTAACATATTGAATCTCAATGTCTCCTTTCTTTACTAAGTCTCTGACTGTAAGATATTTAATCTCCATATGCTCAGAACCATTTGAACTTTTATTGTTTTTTAGAGAAAAACATAACAACATTATTATCACAATAGATTCGAAGTGGTCTAGTAATAGAATCAACCACAAGCAACCCAGAAATAAAATTATTTAACCATTTACCTTATGTACTAGCACCATAACATGCAACAAACTCAGCTTGCATAGTAGAAGATGCTGTAAGTGTTTGTTTAACACTTTTTCATGAAACAGCACCACCAGCAAGCATAAAAATATAACCTGAAGTAGATTTCATATCATCTTGACAGCTTGCAAAATCAGAGTCTGAATACCCCACCACTTCAAGATCATCCACACGCCTATAAACTAACATATAATCTTTTGTCTTTTGCAAGTATCTCATTACCTTCTTAGCAGCTACCTAATGATCCCACTTAGGATTAGAGAGATATTAACCAAGAACATCAACAATATCTACAATATCTAGTCTTGTACACACCTGGGCATATATTAAGCTGCCAACTGTACTTGCTTAAAGATTATTATCAATGGTCTATTTCTTTATATCAGTTTTAGGGCATTGCTCCTTATTAAATTTATCTCCTTTCACTATAGGAGTATCACCACCTTTGTAAGATTGCATATTGAATATAGTGAGCGCACTATTAATATAGACCATTTGAGAAAGACCTAATAAATGATGAGACAGATTACGACGAATCTCAATACCCAAGACAAAAGATGTCTCTCTAAGATCTTTCATATCAAAAGTCATAGAGAGTAACTACTTAGTTTCACAAATCATTCTTATGTCATTACTAGTCAATAAAATATCATCAATATAAAGAACAAGAAATATATATTTACTCTCATTAATCTTATGGTAAATGTATTGATCTATCTTGTTCTTGGTGAAACTAAGTGAAGTGTTTATCTCAACAAATTTGAGATACCATTTACGCGAAGCATGTTTGAGACCATAAAATAGATTTCTTCAATTTACAAAATAAGTGTTCTTTACCACTTCCTTTAAAACCCTTGGGTTGCATCATATAAACTCTCTTACCCAAATCATCATTTAAAAATGTCGTCTTGACATCCATTTGATACAATTTTAAATCAAAATGAGCAACCAATGCCATAATTATTCTAAGAAAATCTTTAAAGAAAACATGTGAAAAAGTCTCATTATATTTGCCATAATATTCACCCCTCAATCAGACCTCACAATTTTAATGACTTTTCCTCGTTATTTCTCAATCTCAATTTTGAAAATTTTGAACACCTCAATGATATAAGATTTCTTGTTTATCAAGTATAAATAGTCACAACGAGAAAAATCATCAATAAAATATTTATTGCTTGGGTGAATAAGGCCCACCAATATCAGTATGGATAATCTCCAGTTGATATGAACTTCTATTAAAACCTTTCTTTTTATTCTTAGCCAATTACCCCTTATACAATCCACACAAACATCTAGATCCTCAAAATCAGGAGAAGGAAGAATATCATCTTTCACTAGTTTTCCAATTCTTTCTCTAGATATGTGACTTAAACGTTTGTGTCACAATGAAAAAAGATTTTCTTCAATTAAGGATCGTTTGGCCACAACATTAGTTTCACAAGAATGTTCGCAATCTCTTGCATCATTCAAACACAATCTATATAGATTATCGAACAAAACTCATTTACCGATCAATTTGGAATCTAAAAACATATTGGCTCTTCCATTACCAATAGTGAAATGATATATAATTTTATCCAAAATAGAAACAGAAACTAAATTTCTCATAAAAGATGAAACATAAAAGGTATTCTCCAAAACTAGACAAAATTCAGATTTTAATGTCAAGCTGATATATTTAAGACCCTTAAGTTTAGTGTGAAGGTGAATCATATTTAGAATATAATCCCTTACACTTCCACTATGGTTGTATTTCATACTAGCTAACTGACTAGTAGCGGTCATAGCCTCAACATTATAAGATACAAAGTATCTATTTTATACAACAACAATAAAGACTTTGGCGGTAACATTAGTGGGCAAACTACTCCTAAAATATTCAAAAATAGTTTTTTTCTCATAGCCATAAAACTAATATTATTAGATCTCTCCCAATTTATATTTAATTCATCTTCCTTCAATATTACTTTCACAGGTAGGTTTAGCATGCTCATCATCATAAAAAAAAAAAAAAATTTTATCTCACTCATTCCCTAAACAAACTAAATGTCCTATTTTCACCTCTTAAAGTTTGTGTTAGGCAAAAGTTCAACAGTTGCAGTACTATTATTGAAACTAAAGAAGACCGATTGCACAAAACAAGAGCATGTATTAGAATTGAGCTATATACAAAAACAAATTTATAATTTACTCAATCTAAAAAATTCTGGCATCACTACATATTCTCCATTGGGCAGAACATGCACATGCAATAGAATTTCAAGTTATGAAGCTCACAATTAAGTTCACACCAGTTTCAAGAAATCTATCCCCTTTGGGCAGACAGACTCTCTAGACTAATGCAACTCTAAGCACAAATAGCTTCATCTCAACAAGCCCTCCCAAAATTAATGTATCTAATAACCCCCTTTGGGCAGGTTATTATATATATTAATTTGGAATTTTCATTCGAATAAGCGCTCTCAAAATTAATGCTTCTAATAACCCCCTTTGGGCAGATCATTATATACATTAATTTAGAATTTTCTTTTCATTTCAACAAGCTCTCCCAAAATCAATGCATCTAATAACCCCCTTTGGGCAGGTTATTAAAAACATTGATTTGGAATTATCTCTTCGTAAGAAATTGAAAAAAATTCTACGAATTTCAATGAATGTCTCACTTTGGCAGTAACACCCACATCAACCCATAAAATTATTTTTAATTAGAGATTTATTATAGCCCAATTAAAATACATACTAAACACAAATATATATTTCAAAAAATATAAAAGGTATCAAACATAATATACCTGAATTTTAAACACATA